>JAIPRM010002608.1:0-29292 GCA_025469315.1 Stegophylla sp. TES_Ste_2020
GTTTTGCCTTTAGATTGTACTTTAGAGAGGTCGTTTTTTGAATTTCTCAATTCTTCATTTTTTTTTTTTTTTGGAAAAAACTACCCAAAATTTGACAAAAACCACTCGGAAACCATAATTTTTTGATCCGAACTATATGATAATTTAAACATAGATAGAAAATCATATAACAAAGACTTTGGCGCAAGAAAATTTTGAAAATGTGAAAAAAAAATTTTGAACATTTTTCTACATTTTTTTTTTCTTGTTTATTTTTGATAATATTAACTTCCTTCGTTCAAAATCGTTTTATTGAAGAAATGATTCATCGTTTCTTTAAAATTCAATACACTCGTCAAGAGAATCCCACCCGTCGTGCGAAGTATTATTTCCTGTAAACACACCTATTCGTATGGAAATATTCTTCCAAAAGAGTTTCGATCTTTTTGAATACCGATTTGCCTCTAAACGGTATTTTTGAAAAGTTTTTTTTTTTTTTAATTCTCAAAAGTTTTCTCAGAAATTTTGTGAAAAACTATTCGACAAAAAAAAGACACGAAAACTATCTTTTTTTTAAATTTCAAATCTTTTACTTACAACTGGACACGACGCACAGTAATACCAAATACGTTTTCGATGGAACTTCTATTCAATTTTTCAATGTATACTTCTTGTACTCTAAAATGTTATCAATATTTATCTCTGTATATTACTGTTTCAGAATATACAGTTTTAAGTTTGAAAAAAAATTGAGTTTAGAAAATACTCGTTAAAAATGTAATCTTATACATGTTGACATTATTTCTACTGAAAAAAGTTTTAAACGTATTATTTTATTGTATTTTTTGACCAAAATATTAATTAAATTGTTTTTTTTTTTTCATTTATTGTTTTAATATATTATGCTAAAAATTCATAATTATATCCAAATTAAAAAAAAAAAAAAGAAAATTAAATTATATGTATTCCCGCGATAAATTTAATTGCAATTTAAATATTATATGATATATATATATATATATTTAGTGCCAAAAATAGATATCGGTTAATATTATTGACCAATAAATATATATATATATATTTGTATATGTTCTAAGCTTTTCAATTAAATTTCGTTTGCAACCACTTGTGGCTGCGTTTAACAGAAATAATTAAATTATTTACAGAGTTGAAACATAATTATTTATTGATTAAATACAACAGCGCACACCACTTTCTTTTTTTAAATTGTGCTAATTAATTATTGCATTTTTTTGAAGTATAAAAATTCTTTGAAGAAGTGCCTATATTTACTTTTTGTGTTGATATTATCGGTAAGTATTATAATGGACAACCTTTCATTTAATAATAAAACTCATTTGTTAATAATTGTTTGTCACTTATGATTCCGACGTCTTTCGAATTATTATATGATATTAAAATTACACATTTTAAGAAATTTTTTAACTGGTGACTATGACGAGACAAAAATAAGCGAAAAAAAGGTCATTAGGTATTTTCATCATTTCCTTTAGAGAGAAAATCAATTTTTTGGGAACTGGGAGAGGAAGGCGATTATCCTTGTATCCGTCACTGGTATCTTGAACCATAGGCGCAATTAAGGAGGACCTAGGAGGTTCTGCTACCCTTAAAGAAAATCACTCTCACCTATATTTTTTTGAAAAATTCTCAAGGTTAATATTAGCATATTAACTGTTAAGCCGCTGGAGGACTAAATCAATCAAATAAACACGTTAGCCCCTATAAAATTAATCCTAGTACAATGTGTGCTCTTTTTGGCGCTGGAATTTCTCTCTCTCTCTACCTCTGCAAACAACCCCCTCCACTGGAGGAGATAGTGTGTGAATTCATCTCGGACGTTTTGTGAGCCATAATTTATACGATAAGTACGTGTTCTCTCCGTCAGTCCGTCCGTCCGGCCACACGCGACACACATAATATTTTCTCCCAACAAACGTACTATCGTACCGCGGCCATATTGTACGACTGATCTCGCGTTCACAGCACGTTTTATATCCTCCCGACGATATATATCGCACCAGTACCTACCTGCCAATACACACGATAACGACGTTTTTCCCCCGAAAATCGCTTTCCCATATATATTTCATAATTGGAATCTAATCACACACGGCGAGCCGGAGGCGGAAACGATTCCGTTCGACTGTACACGTGCATTAGTACTGTGTGTTATCGAGTACACGTCCGCGATAAACTCCCCCCCCACACACTCCTCAGGAGCGACCACTCGTCGAATTATCAAAGTCCTCTCTTCCCGTTTGTGCGGTTTTCGTTTTCCAGCCGAATCGTTACCGCCGCCGGTATAATATTATACAGGTGCTTAATTTATTATTATTCTTCGCTTACGAATTGGCTCTTATTTTACGCGGATAACATTTTTTTTTTCTCGGCCATTACACGCACGCCGCTGCCGCCGCCCGTGTTAATGGGGTCACGTCGTCGATGATATTTTATACCAGAGGTTCCCAACACGGCAGGGGAGGGGGGTTGAGATAGTAATACGACGGGAATATAGTAAAGATGAAATTTGTTTTTTTTTTTCTTTTTGTAAAAATAATAAATAATAATATATTAAATTGACTTATTATAATATTATTTAACTATTATTTACATTTTTTATTTTAACATTTTTAATAATTTATTCTCATATTTAATATTTCATTAACGACTAAGTTGATCTATACTTCATTTTCAAATAAAAATCAATAGTTGCTCAATAACGAATATAATTATTTGTTTATATAAGTACGGTTTACCAAGAAGAAAAAGGTCTAAACTCTAATTATTAAGGGATTAAGGGAGGATGAAAACTTTGAAAATTTGTTAAGAGAAGGGATGAAATAAATTTCAACAGGAATTTTTATTATTCATAGTAATGATAACAGTAGCAGTATCACTGTATACTGGATTCTAAAGAAATTAGCCAATTATATTTTAATAGGTACACAACAATTGGAACTATTGAAATATAATCAAAATAGACGTATTTTTGACTAAAAAAATACAAAAAAAAAAAAATGTACGATGAGGGCAGTAAACGATTGGGCGATAAAATCGGATAAGCAGCCCATGACAATATTGTAAAAATGAACAAAATCGATAAAAAATCACTTTGAAAAAATATTATACCGGTTAAGTAACGAAAGGTATCTCACACGAAAACGTATAACGCGACACTTTTTTCCAACGGGGTCGGTATAAAATATATCAAGAGGGTGTAAATATGTGTGTATTTAACGCGTCGTTGATGAAAAAAAAAAAAAAAACCCTTAGAACTCTGAGCCGACGGTGCGCGAAGCATGTCCGACTTTTTCGCTTTGATTTTAATATTATTTTAATGATTTAATTAAATTATTTAATTCGATCGCAACGAGTAGCACAAGAATCGCGTCGATTTGCAAAAAAAAAAATAATAACTTTGTACTCCGTAAAGAGCGTTAAAAACACCTAATTTTAACCCGACTTTAAGCGTGGGCTTACCCACTTCCCACCATTGTTGATTATCGCGGTGTTATTATTTATTAAAGAGTGCGCGTCGAACGACCACCTCGCGTTTACTCCTGGCAAACAATAATTATTATTATTATTATTATTGTGTTTTAACGTTTAGTTTATTTGGAAGAAAAAAAAAATCGTTCCAATCGATTATTATTTATTATTGTTCGGCGTAATTCGATTACGGTTTTCGTATATACACTTTTATATTTTACCATTCCGTTCGACAATTATTATTATATTATAATATTTGCGAAACGAACTGTGCGCCGCCATTATTATATTATTTTATACCTATGTGCAACACGCGTATGATATACCTACCGGAGGCGTAATACAGTCTAGGGTGAGCGGCTCTGTGTCCTGTTGTCTCCTGACAGACTTCTCTCAGGACGCTTTTTGTCACGTAATTTCAAGTCTGTCCCATATTAATCCCATTTTTTTTTTTTTTTTTTTACTCACTGTTGATTTAAAATTTTCGAATTGAAATTATCGAATAAAATAGTGTAAGAATCTAGAAATCTTTTGTATACCATTTTAGATCAATTATAATCGTAAAATGAATTAACAAATTTTTCATTTTGAAAGTAAAGTATACAATATGCATGAATAAAGGATTTGAAGAAATTTTAAAAAATATCAATTTAGTTTCATTATGTTATTTTATGTTTTTCAAAATAATGTTTTTATGTGTTTAAATTTAATCTATAACAAGTAGTTTAAAAATTGTACTTTTGTCATGATTCAAAAACATAAATGTATATATGTCATAAAGACCTATTTATTTAAAAATATTATGAAAAATATTTTCGTCCTGTATTTTATTTTGTTAAATATGGTCACACTATTTTACATCCAAGCCCTTCAATTAAGCTATAATCTATCATTTACTTGAAATCCAATACGTTTTAAAGACACGGAATTTACCGGTAAAATAAGGCGATACGTATTCTATTATTTTATCTTTTTCAAAACCGTTGTATAAAAAACAAGTACATATGAAGTTTTTTTTTTTTTAATTTTATCCGGTCATTGACAAAAAAATAAATAAAAATGTATCGTTTAACGAGTAATATAAACTCGACTGCACTGCTTCGTTCGCGGAAGGAAAATAATACGTTATTATATTAACCCCGCGATTTAATCTTTTCAAACTAACACGTTTTTGTAAAAACTATTAAAAATAAATAAAAAATAAACATCATTGTTAAAACACTAGCTTCTTCACTTCGTTCAGAATCCAAAAAACGGATCGCTTACTTATTGTTGTTATTATTATTTTAACACCATGACGATTGAAATTTTTATCGCTCAACACTGGGCGTCGAGTATATTTTTGTAGTATAAAACGAATTAACGAAAATCGTATTCATGTATGGATTATACCTACTACATATGAGTCAAGGCTATGAATTAAATACCCTAAAATAGTGTCAAATATGCATGTAGTTGTGCACTTCATACAGACGAAATACTTTTTAGATTCTGAACGGAGCGAAGAAGCTAGTGTTTTTACAATGATGTTTTTTTTTTTTTTCTGTGTACAACTTTTCGTATGGAAATACTTGTCCCAAAGTTTCGTTCAATAACTTTTTCGATGAAAAATCGTCAATGGATATTTTTCGATTTTCGATTTTGGTTTTATACCGGGTGAAAATTTTAAAATGACGCCTCCGAGCAAAAATTCGGCTGCGAAAACTCTTCTGAAACCGCGCAAATTCCGAGTGATCGTATCTGTGGCGGTTTTAAGAGGGGCGATTTGGTGGATCGCCCCTTCTTTGGGAATTGATTTTTATAAATTTACTATAATATAAATTATATCACAAATTAAATATAACTAAATCGTGCACTTTGGATCTATTGAATAAAAAAAAAAAGCCGGACATACTTCGCACGATGGGTGAGATTCTCTTGACGCGTGTATTAAATTTTAAAGAAACGATAAATCATTTCTCTTCAATAAAACGATTCTGAACGAAGGAAGATAATAGAATATAAAAAATAAATGAGAAAAAAAATGTTAGAAAAATGTCCAAAATTTTTTTTCACATTTTCAAAATTTTCTCGCGCTAAAATCTTTTTTATATTATTTTCTATCTATGCTTAAATTTTCATATAGTCCGGATCGAAAAATGATGGTTTCCGAGTCGTATTTGTAGAATTTTGGGTAGTTTTTTCCACAAAAAAAAAAAAATTGAAGAATTGAGAAATTCAAAAAATGACCTCTTTAAAGTACAATCTTGAGGTAAATCCAAATTCAAAAAGTTACCGATCGGTAATTTTTGGACAAGTATTTCCATAGACAAGTATTTTCGCTCCCTCCTTGAACATATCAATGTATAACAGCAGCCAATGACTCGTATAGGAGAAAAATTCGTCCATATACGTCGAGAGACGTGAGTGGATTCGTATGAAATTCGAGCGATTCGCTCAAAACAGCGAATACACTGCTCTGCATTTGTAGTACGTCATGCGACCGACGCAAAATACGTTATTAAAAATTCAATTCAACATATTATGTACCGTGTACACAATCGGCCGCCCCGTTATTTGCAGAAATGTCGTAGAATTCGCGGAATGCGGAGATAAATATAATAATATCGGTAGATATTCTGATAAAAATAATATTTCGTTATTTTATTATATAATATATATGTATAATAACGTTTGCATTATTACAAGGATTTCAAATGAAAATATATGTCTTTTTTAAATAAAATCGACGTTGTCAAACTTACATAATACGCGTAGCAGGCAATGTGAATCACGATTTCGAAATTCTCAATAGTTTTCTCAGGATTTGGGAAAAACTTCCCAAAATTTGACAAAAAAAAAGGTACTCGGAAACTATATTTATTTGTGTTGAATTTTAAAGGCCTTATTATTAAAAATTAATAAACTCGACAGATTTTTTAGAGTTTGAAAATATGAAATATCTCATTCTGTTTACGATATTCGTATTTCCGTAGTTGAGTAGGGGAATTCAAAGTAGAAATTCTTGGATTTAGACAATTAATTTAATCTGGCGATCCCACGGAGTAATATAGAGAAGTCCTAACCAATAGAGCAACTTACAGTGTGACCACATACGGAAGAGTAAAATATCGTTGTCATCCAGCCAGAAATTGAACCGAATGTTTAGCTAACCGCCATTTGTTTATTTCGAGTATAGTTTTCTAGTTTATTTTGGCGGTATACAATGTAGGAAATTTTTGTGCTCTCACACGGTCATACTGCGAAACGCCCCTTATGAAATTCGTTCGTTTCCCCCCCCCTCCCACGGGCGATCCGCCATCGGCTGAACGCGTAATATTATATCACGCGTGTTTTCAAACAAAAATACACTTCTATGTGCAAAAAGAAAAAAAAAAAATGAACAAAATATTTTTCGAAAACGAGCTCTGACTTTTTCCCGAGCGCTCGAGACATTGAATTGAACTGGAGACAACGTACGAAAAAAAAAAAAAAACTCCACACGTACCTACGACGGCGGCGGGGGTGAATTTAATCCGTTGTGCAACGCGAGCGAAATTTCAGTGTGAATATCATTAATTCCGGAGCGGCAGTTATTTTTACGGCGGCGTCTTGAATAATATTCGTGTATCGGTTGATAAAAATAATAAAGAGGATCGCGGTGAAAACGCAATGCGTTTAAAAAATAATTAAATTACGGACTGGAAAACTATCCATCGGCCGACGCTCATGACCGGCGCATCACGTGCCAATTACACATTTTTCGTTTCAATTAAAACATTGTTGCGTCGGCCACGCGTTTAATAACCGAAAACATAGTCTGTCGGGTTAAAAGCCTATTTACACAAGCACAGCGGTATAGTGTAAGCAAAAATTATCATTTTCCACTACGACGACGCGTTTAAGACGCATGTTTTGCCACCTCTCGGCTAAATTATTTTTACCAACTCTTATTTACTACTACTCGTGACATATAACCTCCTCCCCCCTCCAATAGGTTGAGTACCCCCCTCGTCCCTTGTGGGGTGTCTATAGTATAACCCTTTCAGTTCATCTCGGCCGGCGGTGACCGTCACCACGATCTTAAAATATCAGGGGTACATTGGCGCAACTAAGAAAACATTTTTTGGTGGCTAATAATATGTTTATTTGATTAATTTAGTTGCCCCCAAAAAGGCATTTATCTTATGCAATGTATTTTCCCCAGACTGTTTTAAAAAACAATCGAAAAATATGCCAAGCTAAGACAGCATTTTTTTTTAAAAAAAAAAAAAGAAGACTCTTTACTTCAAGAAATATCAGCACCAAGATAAATCTTCTGAAGACAAACGTATGGGAGTATAATGCTGTATGACAGCGAAACGTGGACGATTGCCAAAGATAAACAATGAAGAATAGAGGCTTTTGAGATGTGGTGTTACAGAAGTTGAACGGATATGGTAACAAACGATGAAATATCAGAGAAAATGTCTGAGAGAGAAGGACTCTATGGAGTAGTATCAAAAAAATCAGAAATTAATGGATTGGACACGTGTTGAGACAAGGTGGTGGGTTTTTTTAGTGTAAATTATAAAAATGCTAGGGGAAGACCACGAATGGAGTATGTGCAACAAACAATTGAGGACCAAGGGTAAATATAATTCTTATGAAGAGACAAATGGGAAGGCGAATCACTGGGAAGAGTGGAGAATTGCTGGACAAACCGATTTCAGGATTAAAAATTCAAAAGAAGAGTTTTAAAAAACAATCGATACTTTCAAACTATAAGTTCGATAGCGTCCATCAGTTATAGTAGTAGGCTACACTGTGCGTTCGTATAATCGCAGATGTGAAGAAAGAATATTATATTTTTTCGAGCTGGACAGGGGGGAGGATTGGTCTCGCGTTTCGACCGTACGACAGAATATTATGAAACACTGTCGGTCCAGAGACGCGGCGCTCGGGGTGTCCTCGTGGGAATTTTCCAGCGAAACTGATATTGTGCACATAATACGAACAGCAGTAGTTTATCCCACCTCCAACCCTACTGCTCCTCGTGTGCAGGACCCTATCGTACGGAGGAGTTTTTGCCCCTCCGCACGACGTTACGCCACGCCGCGGAAACGGTAAATAAATATTATATTATTCGTATTTTCTAAAAGAATAAAAAATAAATAAAAACAAATAATATATCTCTTCGCAGAAATCTAAATGTCTTTTTTTTTTTTTTTTTTTTAAATGCGTTTAAAAAGGCGAAGAGATGTTTTTTCCAAAACGCTTCTTTACGTCTACTATTTACATCCCACGTCATCGGCGGATCGGCGGAATCGGTTGCAGTACAACTCCATTTTAAAAGTATAAATGCGTTTTTTTTTATAATAATACGCTATCGTACGGTCGAACTACAAAATAAACAGAAAGGAATCTTTGTGAAATTAACATTGGCTAATACGATAGGAATGGAAAAAATTCGTGTTTTAATTTTGATGAAATTAGCAGTGCTAACATTTCCAGTGGGAATTTCTATTTTTTTATTTGTTGTTTACACAAAAGAATTAATTTAATAATATCGGTTTTGTTGATTATCGTTATTTCTAGATGTTTATATTAATTTACGATTATTTTTTTAATAATTTGAAACGAACAGAATAGCAATTAACCACAGAAATCTTTTGGATCAAAATAAATCTTCCGGTTTTCCACAACCTAACCTAACCTAACCTAACTAAATAATTACTTTGTCTTCACGCGCTAATCAGTGTTGGATCTAGAAGGAGGCGAGGGGTGATTCTTTCCCCGGCCACCGTATATTTAGGAGCTCCTAAACATCTAGAACTTTAATCAAAGATATTGTAAATTTAAGGAAGATATCAAACGGACGTTAAAATTTTACTTGCCCCGAGCGACAAATGCTCTAGATCTGGCGCTGGCGATTATCAGTGTATGAAAGGCGTAAGAGGCTAAGGAGCTCGCTCCAAATAATATTTTAGCCTCCCGAAAATCTTTTGAAATAAAATATTATGGTTTTGACGCACAGTGGCACGCGCTCGCACAACTTCTTTCAAAACGTATATTATTATACAATCACGAATCGCACGAGATTCGCCGTTCTCTTTGTGCCCATCAGAAGTTGTTAGTGGCAGATTAAATGCCGAAACGCCGGCCGAGCAGAGGAAACATCACAAAGGTCGCCACCGCGGTCCGCGTTTAGGATCTATTATGTTTTGTACGCGCGTTCTATACTAATATGGGAACGGACCCTAATAATCCCTCGAATTACGTTTTATGTAAAAACCGAATTTCGTACAAGGGTGCGGTGTGACGGCTAAAACGGTGATTCCCAACCAGTGAGAAATCAAGATATTGCTGAGGGAGGAGTTCAGCGATGGTGAAATAACATTTTTTTTAAAAAATTTTCTAAAAAAATAGAAAAATTAAATCTACACATTCGAGGAGTCAAGTTATTATACAACGCCTTTTACAGTGATAATTTTATTAAATAATTTTTGTATTATACATAATTTGTGATCATACGAGTTTATCACGGAGAACTGTTAAAAGTCCTAAAAAAAAAAAAAACAGTGCAGTCAAGCGCAACATAAAAATGAAAAAAATTATATTAGTCTTGTGGTCAAACTGGTGATTATATTCAATATGGTGGACGGTTTACTGGGCGGCCAGAGGTACCAAATTCCGTGTTTGTTTATTCTGTGGTTCGACATTCTACGTGTTTACCCGTAGTCTAGTGGTGCTGCAGGTAAAGCGTTCGGTCCGAGATCACAGGGTTGCATTTGAGCATTAGCGCGTTGTGTACATTTGTAAATTATTAATTAGGTCAAAATCGTGCGGTCTTGGAACAACACTCGTTTTACGTCAAATTAACCGTGTGTGTAATCTTTCTCACTCAGTCTGTCCAGCTGTCACGAATAATCGCCGAGTGTCAAAAATGCCATCTATACTTCCTTCGAAATTCAACACAATGGTGTGGCAACGGTTCGGTTTTTCCGGAAATCGCAGAATCACAGTTGGAATCGATTGTTAATTTAAAAAATATATTCCACAGACATATTTTTCACACTTGTAAATCACAATTAAATTACCGTCAAAGCTACCCCTACCTAATTTGATGCAATCAGTGTCGTGCATTATCCAGAGAAAGATAATGTTGAATATATTTTTATCATATTTATTTAATAGAATTGTTTTTCGAGATAAAATTATCTGGATACTTTTTTCTAAACAGTTTTTGTCAAATTTTGGAAAAACTATTTAGAATTACGACAAATGAGTAGAAACGAGTAAAACTGGTACCATTTAGAGCGAAATTCTGATTAGAGATGTTCTCTAAATTAGGAATATAAATGTAGAGTATCTGAAAACAAATAAATCATAATCAAGTACTTTATTTTGGGTAAATTATTTATAGTAAAATTGCCATTTTACAAATGCATGTTTTAATTCGTGTAAACACCTTATGTTGTTATCTATTTTGTACACAGATAAATGGGATTATCTTTTATCGGTTATCTAGATGAATTTTCAATTAATTATCTATTATCTAATCTAGATAACTTTTTGAATATCTTTGTACAACACTGGACGAAATCGATGATAACTAAGAAACAGTTGTGTCCTCACACGAAAAGGTAACGTACACATGTGTTTTATATAACAAAAAGAAATAATAATAATAAAAGATTTCCTACGAAGAAAATAATGTTTTTCCAATAAATTATAAAACGAAAACGAAAATATTTGAAAGGGTGAATAAGGGTGTGTACGGAAAATTTGTAGTATGATTTTTTTTTTTTTTTAATTAACAAAAGGGGGTGGTTTAGGGTTATTTATATGCGCAGTTTTCACTTTATTCGCAGGTTTCTATTGGATTAAATTGTTTTAACTGTTGTGTACAGTACCTCGTCGTCGCACGAGGTGTATGACTCGTGGATTTACTCGTTAAGCTCTAGGCTTTAGACGAAACGATTCTAATTTTATGAAATACCCAGGCACGTGTTTAGACCCTAGAATCTATAGCTGACCGACGAGGACTTACTGGAGGGGAGTTATTGAGTGCTATAACTACCACCTTCCTTCTCGACAACTTTGATCTATTATTTTCCTTGTAAGCAATCATTATAATTATTTATGACTTAAAATATAAATTGATATCACCTCATACCATATAGACGATATGTCTACGTCATGTACAGTCGTATTTAGAAGGAAAATCATTTTAAAATATTGTGCTTTACTGTGTTATTCACACTAATTACCCAAAAGCACAAAAAAAAAAAAAAAAAAAATTCAATTAAAACGGTTAAAATTTCTCCAACTAATTATTTAGTTTTACTAATTTATTAATTAAAAAACTCGCCTATAAAACTTTTCATGACGCTACAAAACTATTTTAATTTCACCGACACATTAAGCGTGCCATTGTAATTTTTGTAAAATCAGACGATATAAAAATTTATCAATTGAAAACAGAATTATAAACTAGTGATTTTAAAATTAAAATGTAAAATTAAAAAAAAAAAAAAATCACTTTAGAAAAATAAAAAACTACTCATAAGAATTTAAAAGGTAATAAATGAGAATAAATTATTCAAATTATTGTGATTTACAAGTATGTGATACTGAAACAAATTAGAGTTGGGAAAGTACTATAAAAAAAAAAAAAAAAAAACCCAAAAAAATGCGAGTCATCAATGACTAGAACATACGATCAATAGTCACAGAATTCACCGTAAAATAACTCTACGTCCTTTCCCTTATTTATCTTTTTATATTTATTTTTATTAAGGGCTACAACGGGCCCCGGGTGAATAGTTTTCGGGAGTGTCGAATTTCCGAGGGCAGTGAACGCGTTCCAAAGGATATTAGTTTTTTTTTTTTTAACGACCTGCAGGCGTATTGTTACGCTGCAGATAAACCGAGTGTCAACAAAGAAATTCTATTCATAATTGGACCTATTAAATTTCATCGGAATCGTATTCGAATTGAATTCTTACTAATACGAAGTTTTTACCAGTTTTTTCTTTTCTTGTCAATTTTTGGATATTCAAGGCATGCCCATGGAAAAAGTATTGAAGATTTTGAATAATTATCTCCCAAAAGTACCAATTAGACAACATTTCCGATCTATATAATAGAGTTACTGATCAAAACTTTTGCACCAATATTGCTACCTGAACTCGTAAGTCGTAATGACATATATACGAAAAAAGCCGGACATATTTCGCACGATGGGTGTTCTTCGCACGACGGGTGGGGTTCTCTTGACGGGTGAATTGAATTTTAAAGAAATGATAAATCATTTTTCAATAAAATGATTCCGAACGAGAGAAGTTAATAATATAAAAATAAACGAAAAAAAAAAACGTTAGAAAAATGTCCAAATTTTTTTTTTCACATTTTCAAAATCTATGTTTAAATTTTCATATAATTCAGATCAAAAAAATGATGGTTTCCAAGTCGTTTTTGTCATATTTCGGGTAGTTTTTTCCAAAAAAAAAATTAAAGAATTGAGAAATTCAAAAAATGACCTCTCTTAAGTACAATCTAGAGGCAAATCCGGTTTCAAAAAGTTACTGATCGACTGATTTTGGACAAGTGTTTCCATGCGAAAAGTTTTACACAGAAAAAAAAAAGAAAAAAGAAAAATAAATAAACATCATTGTAACTTCACTTCGTTCAGAATCTGAAATTAGTCGATTGGATCACATGCTATCGAACCACACGTTTTTGGCTAGACAATAATATCGTCTACAGAGTTTCAAAAAAAAAAAATGTAAAACGCAAAACGCATCGACTTCCCCGAGCCCTAATCATCACTCTAATCCATTCCAGCGATATGTCGGCTTGTTATCCGTTTAACACGCTAAACCCCTCCCACGCCACCACTGTGCTTGCCTTCCCCTCCTTGCAGTACGCGCAAACACACTGTGCGTACACGCTCCCGGTCCCGCTTTGTGCGAGCGTTGGTGAAAAGGAAAAAAAAGCGTAAAAACGAAAAAATCGAAAAACGTATTTGGGAAATATTACTCAATATAATACGCTGTGACGGTGATGGTTCTAGATGTTTTCACCTACCCGTTTATCTCGTGCGCTCGTCAGCGTGCGAATGATGTGCGAATTATCCCTTGGGCGAATTTTGTGGTATGCGTTTACACGACAGTCGAGTGGTGCGGCGAATGGGAATTCGAAAAGAGCGCGAACAATCGAAAAAATTAAAATTCCCAAAACGTCACGTCGTTTCACACCGCCGCCGTCGCGTCACGTGCGGCGATAAAAATCAAAAGAGGGTTTTTTTTCATTTTTAGCCGCACACGAAAACCGTATCAAACCGTATCGGATCTGGTTTTGGGTGGGGGTGAGAAGAGCATGACCTAGAGGGAGAGGACTTCGGTCTTATTATGTTTTTCTCTATTTTCCATACATAGGTACTAAATTATTGTGTTTTATTACAATTATTTTATTAACTTTTTCGAACTATAAACAAAAATAAAATAATTTTCAAATTTAACCTCAGCAAGTTTAAAAAAGAAAAACTTATAGTAGTAAAGTTATTAATGTTCAAAAGTTATGTGTTTGAGTGGTTAAACTTTTAAATCAATATTTTAAAAACAAGTTTATTATTAAAAAGTAAATAAGCATATTGATTGAGTAAAAATTTAAAAACCAAATAAATATTTTATATTTACTATTCGAACTGTTCGAGGGTTCGGAGAATTTGAGAATCCATCCCCACTCAAAATTAAATGTAATTTAAATAAAATGATCCATAAGCCACCAGTGAAATAAATATAAATTTTAAGTGTATTTTAATATAGTGTTTATAATAAAAATAGGTAAACGAATAAATGTTTAACGTAATTTTATTTTATTTTACTTTCATTAATTTCATAAAATCATATTAATTATCTCTTTATTTTGAAAACGGAATGATTCTGCGAGTCAAAATGTCTAAGAAAAATGTATCCACATTTTTTGGTGGGATGCAAAAATTGAATGTATATATATAATTTTTTTTTTTTTTTTTTACTATTAGCCAACGCCAAAAATTTTGGCACTTATATGGCACTTTGTCTCGCCACGCCTCAAATGTTTTATGCCGGTTTTACTTATGCGTCACTACGCGTTTAAAATACATATTTTAATACTCCGTGTACTGCTGCAGCAGTCGCGTAGTAGTACATACAAAACGATGTCATAAACGTTTACGACATAAAAATGCAAAATAAAAGTTATGAGGCGATGTGCACTAAGACGGAAAACTCGTTTTGAAAATAAACAGATATAATACTTAGGTAATAAATACGTCGGATTATATTATTATTGTGTTACAAACGTTTTGGTGAAATTTATTAATTTTTTAAATACCTACCATTAAATACCCCCTCGCCTTTAATCGTTAACACTATTTCTGTTATATTTGCAAAAATATCAATTTCTTTTGTTACTCCCCTTTCGATGGGTGTACACAATATCATATTTGAACAGCAAACAAGTTATCTGATCCCCGACGAAAGCTCGAACCTCGGTGCAAACGCCGCACCCTTAGCGCCGCGGCGATAAATCCAACACTCTGTGCACACAACACTACTCAAATTCTCAAAAGTTCAATGTTTTAGAACGAGTACGGGCAACAGAAAAAAAAAAAACCCCCCCACATAAAATAATATTCCAAAGTTCTATATTTACCCCAAAAGTGGGCAGAATTTTGTTGAAACTGTATTACACTATTAGAGTTTTTAGCGATATTAATTTCGGAGTTTACAGTGTAATTGATAAAATCGATTTTATGAAAATCTCGTTAACGACATCATAATATTATGCCGACTCAACTCAATTTTCAACAGGTTTTCGAAAAAAGTATTGAGGAATTCGAAAAATCACCTTTTAAAAAAGTACCTTCTTTATCAAAATTCTGACTAAAAAATGTACTGTATAAAACTTTTGAACGAATATTTTTTTCGTGTACACATAAAACAAAATAGAAAATACACTGGCTTCTTCACTCCGCTCAAAATCTAAAACCGAAACGTTTCCAATGCTCCGTTTTTCCTAAAATCGTATCAGGGTTTAAACATTACGTTTTCGCTCGTCTGCTTTGACATCACTTTGGGAAATATTACATGAAAAAAAGTATTTTTTTTTTTTTAATCGTTTTACTAGTTAGTTATTTGAGTTTAGTAAAGTAAAAAATATATGCGTACGGATGAAAAAATTATAATTATTACAATTTCTTTCGATTAGATCCGCGTCCGGGAATTATCAAGTTTTTCCCTTTTTCGGTACTGGTAAATTCGCGTTTATAGTTTTTTTTTTGTTATTTACCTAATTGTCCAACTACCCCTTAAACCGCGGCAAAGTGAGTATAATGACGATTTCTGTAACAAACACTTTCTGTACAAAATAATTTTATGAACCGGTATTGGGCATAATAATATCAAATAATAATTTATTATCTTTAAACTTTTCCAAAGAGGTAAAAAAAATTTTTCTTAATGCAGTAACTCACAAGTGATAATTAATTGAACATCATTCTTACAAAAACAAAAAATAAATTAATCATAAAAGTTTTGTAGGTAGTAATTTCGTAATACTTACATTAAAATATTATTCAATTTTTAATTAGGCATTGACTGGTTATTAAATGTATTAATTATAATAAGTTAATTTACATATTTTTGATAATTAATTTTTTAATTTTTCCCAAAAAACTCTAAATCAGGCTCTGCGAGCCTAGAGGTGTACCTAATCACGACGATCCGCGCAAAAATATTAATATCGAAACGTAAACGGCTGGTCGTTTTAACCTAACCGCGGTATCCGTGGTATCCGCCGGGACTTTCCGAAGATTTCCGGGGTGTCGTCGTCGTCCGGGGTATCACGGCGGCGACGATAACTTCGTTTATTCGTCGTCGTCCGAATTTTATTACATCGATCGACTCGTAACCTTAACAGCACGGGAAACATGTACATCGAAGCCGATTACACTGCGGGGGGAGGGGGGGGGATGAAACTATCCCTACGGGAAAATCCCCCCTAATTGGGGCACCGATTCCCACATTTAACAATTTTCTCGATTTTCGGGTATCTTTTAGAGCGAACCGAAATCTGAGAGAAGCGCAAAAGTTAGTGATTTTATAATGATTTCTAATTTTTATTATTAACATTTTTTTTTTTTTTGTGTACATATTTAAAGTACACATAAAATGTTTGTTCTCCTATAAAAAGACTTGTGCAAAAGTTTCTACGAGCGATCTTTAGATGGTACTTTACAGGGGTGTAATTTTTAGAAATTCTCAATGGTTTTCTCAAAATTTTAGAAAAATCACCCAAAATTTGACAAAAAAAAACTCGGTAACTATTTTTTTTTCAAATCCAAATTTTCTGAAAATTCAAGCACAGATATACAATTACACGAGAAATATTTTGGTGCGAGAAAATTTTGAAAATGTGAAAAAAAAACGTTGGAAGTTTTTGAAGCATTTTACAAACACTTTTTTGAAAGATTTCTACATGAACATGCGTTATACATGATATTACGTGTTCCGAGAACTTAATAATTTAATCGATTTTATTAGTTGGTTACATTTGATTTAATGGATCGAACTATATTATGGATATAATTTAGAAAATGATTATTGCGCGTTTTTAAAATGTAAGTACAGATAATAGTTTTTAACTTTTCGTAGCAACACGTAATAATATATTTTTTTTTAAACTCAGTTTTCAAAGTTTTTATAGAAGACCAATAATAATCGTAGATCTTTATCGATTTATTTAAAAACTTGTTTATACGCATTTTTAGTGCTTCGAAATCATAACTAATTTTTCAGAACATATCATAACCACATAACACAGCCTATAGGCACTTAATGAATCCGAGATATAATGTTTTGGGGAAAATGCGCGTTTTGATAATCGTTTAAGTCTCGAGTGGTTGCCGGAGGGGAGATTTTCGATTCGTTAATTCTCCCTTCTTTATTCCCCCTCGGGTGGGTCTGCTTCTAAATCCGCCCGGTTCGTCCGGGCAACGGCATTTTTTCTTTTTTTATAACTCTAAGCCTACGCGTTATACGACGGGAGAAAATGTCGCGTCACGTTTATTTAATGCCGGCGACAATGCGAGTGCCCACCGCCCACAAACTACCTCCCCTCTTCTTCAACATCGAGCCACCCCGCTCCGCGCCAAAGCCGGTCACAACCCGTCGCCGCTATAGACGCATTTGCGTAGCTATTCTACTATAACTATTACTATTTTCACTTTTGTTACTTCTATTGCTACTACTGTATTACTACTGTTCCGTTTGAGAACAGTCCGGGTGAAAACATCCGGTCGTTTCAAAAGCTGTGCGAGTACACCGCGTTTTGTACCCGATTCGGTAAGATTATCATCACTTTCTGCTGCCCTCGCTTTTATATCCTGTATAATAATTTTAACTACAACAACAAGGAGGTGGTTACCGGGCTAAAGTATAACCCTCCCCCTCAAAAAAAAAAAAAAAGAATTCAATACGTATTTGTCTCAGTATATTATTTAGATCGATATAACCGACTTTTAATGTTCGAATCTAAAATTTACAATTTCTTCTCAGTTCTATTGGAACAATAATACTAAGCCAATAATATTAACCGTTTTAAAATCGAAGCGCAGCTGCTATGGCACTGTGACGTGTAATTCTCAAAATTTTTAATTATATAATGAATTTGATTTTATACTACAAAACTATTGACTACAGCACATTGACAAATTGTGAATACGGATTAAAAATATTAATTTTTTATTATTGCACACTATAAGTATGATAAGTGACTACCATAATAATAGAGGATGTATCATTTTTTCCGATTGATAATTTTTTTAAATCCCAGCCCCAAAAAAATAATCCTGAACGCGCCCCCGAGGGATACAGATCAATGTCTTCGCGATCGCCAAAGGATGACTAGAACCTGGCCAGTTTCCGCCCAAAAGGATACCATTTCCTCGATTCCGCCAAATGCCATTTTCGGGAATAGCCAAATCGGTTTCCGTTAGAAAAAGGTATTTTATCGATTCGAGCCGAGTCGGTTACCGCCCTCGATGACACCGATTACGTACTTTCCATTCTCTGGCACTGGAATTCACTCGGATATACGAAATAGACTAAATAAAATTTTAAAAAAAAAGTGTAAATTGACCAAACAGACAGTTGGGGTGAAAATTTAAAACATAACTTTCTTCAAACACGTCAGTCACATATAAGTGTACCGTTAATGTAGTCAGCCTTTACTACGGGTGTGTTTTTTTTCTCTCAATTGCCATGTGTAAACTTTCTCGTATTACCACTACGAAATTCAATACGATTTTTAACGTTTGAACGTCATTCAAAATCTACATAAAATGAAATATACATTTATGTGTGACCGCTGGTAGATTTAACCTCACACGGAACGATTCAGCCCACATTAATAAAATACCAATTTTTTAGACGGGAACCGATTCACAGTACCAGCCACGTTTTCGTACAGGCAATATGATAATAAAAATAATAATCATTACCTGTATTCGTTTGATATTTTTAAATATTGTAAAAATTATCCGTCACGCAGTTTATCGACTTGTTTTACGAATAAAATGTTTGTACGATACGAAAAATGGCTTTGCCGAGTTTTTTTAAATCCATTGCTTCGGGAAATTCATGGATTTCTCGATGACTATTTTCCGTCGGAGAGAAAATGGGGAATTTGGAGCAGAAATTATGTATTTTTGGGCGGAAACTAGTAACTCTACTCCCACCTAAAGCGTAGGAACCGGTTCTCGAAAAAAAAAAAATCGAAAACGCAAAACACGAATCGTACCGTAATCAGAACGTCAGCGCGTAGTAACTCGAAAAATGGCACTTTTCAGTTACACGTCTTGTTTTATTACAATAGAAATCGCAAAATTGTAAATAAACAACTACGTTAAGACTATAATAAAACTAGGTAACGCGATAATGCGTCGTCGTGAAAAAGTTTCCCAGTTACCCCGCACTCAGTGACGTACGCATAGGGGAGGGGGCTAAAGCTACACTCCCCATCGTCCGTATTGTATTTTTTATTTTGTACGAAAGATGAAAGTTAAATTAAATTACATTTCGCGTGTGTGTGTTTTTTTGTATTCTTCTCTGAAAACAATTTCGAATAGGTATATAGTTTAACAATAAAGTCTCATTTAAACCGTACTTTAAACATATTATTTTCGAAATTTTCCCGAATTTTTTCTAAGAACCTATACAAGTAAAATAATTTCCCAAAATGGATTTTATTAAGTTAGTGATAAATCCAAAATAATAGTGACAAAACTAAAGAAATAGACAATTTTTGAAATTTACCACATGTCCTATAATATTCTTCAGGTTCAATAAAATTATTTATAAGCTAATTATTGACCCTTATTAAACGTAGAAATTTTGAGAATATTTCAAACTTTTAGTTATAAAAGAAAATCACTCAGAGCACAGTGTTTGATGGGGGTAGAAACATTCATCCCTAACGTTTTACCCCGCGGGGGTGTGTAAAATATGATCTTTTGCATACCTCAAAGAACCGAGTTTAGAAAATGAAATGAAACTAGAAATATATTTATTTTTGACATTAGCCACACGCCTATGGCAAAATCCTGCGTACGCCAACGAGTCCGCCGCACTGACATTTGGACGGAACGTGTGTAGTAAATTTAACTTTTCTGCCAAATTTCTCCCCCCCCCCCGTCCCTCGGTTTCCGAGGACCGGTTCGCCACGTGACGCGGTTTTCTTTTTTTTTTTTTATTATTATATTTACAACGACGCGTTTTTTATGTACCTTTGGTGTATTGCGAAAAGGCGAAGAACATGGCCACCAGGTGCAGTGTGGAGGTGTTCATGTTTTCTTCGATGTGGCCTCGGGCACTGGTCCGGCGGTGGCGGCGGTTTCGGTAATCGTAGTAGTAGTAGTAGTAGTAGTAGTAGTAGTAGTGGCAATCGTCGTCGATTCCGTGGAACGAAGATGAGCGAAGAGATGATGATGTGCTGCTGCTGCTGCTGCTATTGCGGTCGTGGACGTGGTGTCACGTTGCAGCATTTTCGATCACGCGTCCCGCGAAACGCAGTACTTCATAATAACCAACCGTCCGGGAAAAGAAAACGATAACGAATTTGTTTATTTATTTATTGTATTGATAACGGTTATCAATCGTGTTTTCGTGTCGGGTGTACCGCCCCGCAGAGAGCACTGTCCTTATGGCCGCGACGTGCCGGTGACGGCGGTGATGATGACGGTGGTGGTGACGATTGCCGGTGGTGCGGAGGCGGCACGCGTGGCCGCGGCCGTCGTCATCGCGAGTACGGTGTGGTGGTGGTGGGAGGAGGTGGTGGTGGTGGTGGTGGTGGTGGTGATGGTGATGGGAGGGTGATGGCGATCACAAGAAGCGGCAGCGCCGCGGGCACGACGGCTGTGCAGGTGGCCGGACGCCGGACGCCGCGATACGGTGGTCGGCCGGCGGCATGCCGACCGCTGCTGGGTACGACGACGACGACGGCGGCTGCTGCTGCTGCTGCTGCTGCGGTGGTTGTAAACAAATGCGACGACGACGACGACGGAAACGTTACGCGCGCCCGGAACGACGCACCGCACCGAATATTCGTACGCTATTTATTATTTACCCGAAATTATTATTATAATTTTTTTTTTTTTTTTTTTTAATTTCTATTTTACCGTTTAAAATTTATTTGAAAAAAAAAAAACAAAACAAAAAACGACTTTGACGCGTGCACTGGGGCACAAACACCGCGCGATGGTAACGACGGTGTGTGTGTGTGTGTGTGTGTGTGTTAGTTAGGTCTGGGGCTGCGTTAGGTTTAGCGCGAAGAAAAGCGAAAAATCGAAAAGCCAAAAAAAAAAAAAAAAACGAAAACCGAAAAAAACAACACCGAAACGATACCGCCTAGTCGTACACTGCACGCCTCTCCAAACACACAACACGCGCACGCACGCACGCAATACACTACTGCTGCTGGTGCCGCTGCTGCGTGTACTACTACTACGGGGCGCGCGCACCACCGCCAGGACGTGTGTGCGCGAACGTGCGCGCGTGTGCTGACGCTAGGGTGTGTGTGCGTGTGCGTGTGTGTGTGTGTGTGTGTGTGTGCTGCCCGTAAGTCGTGTGCGCGCCGCCGCCACCGCCGGTATAACCGGTATAACGCTGGTGGTCGCGCGCCCGTGTATGTGTGGGGCGCGGCGCTCGGGGCATGCGAAAAACGGGCGGCCCCGGTATCGACCGCGTGTCGTAGAGGGGTAGTCGTGGCGCGCGCGAAACCGTTCGGACGTACGCAGCAGCAACGTCGGCGGCGGTCACCCCGTGCCTCGTCCCACCACCGCCACCACTATCCATGCGGAGCTCGCGTAGCCCACCCCTGAGACGGCGGCAGCAGCGCTGCCGGGTTCCAGCAGCTACACATTGCGCATCGCTATATACCGCCCCCCCGGCCAACATTACCACCGGCTTTTTGGGGCGTCGGCGGACGCGGTTCCAGCGTACTACCACCCTTCGCGGCACAACCCCCCCCCCAGCCACGGACCTAGGACGGAGGACGGGCTGGTTAATCGAATCAACATTTTTGTCCTTCGCTCACTCCCCGCCGCCGGAATGAACACGCCGTGTTTGTGGTCGTTTTGATGTAACGCCGCCGTATGAATGGATCCGCGGGCCCACCCGTACACGTAGAGGGCCCCCCCCAGAGCTTGCGCCGTATATCGCGTCACGCGCCCCCTCGTCCCACACACCCTCCGACCGTCGGACTTGCGCGCGCACAGCATCCTCCTCCCCGGCCTCGTCCGTGGTCGTCCGCCCGAGAGTCACGCACCGTGATATTATGCCGTGATGCGCGCACGAGCACGCACGCACACAATGTCCTGCGCCCCCCGCTCAGCACACACATTGTTTGTTTGTATGTGTGTGCCTGGCGCGCGACTTGTGCGGTGTCGATGACGGCGGCGGCGGCGGCGGCGGCGGCGACAAAGTCGAGAGACCGAGAGTATAATGTACCGCCGCCGCCACTAAGGGCGACGAGGCCACTTTACGGTCCGCGACCGGTTATAGTGACGTGGTTGGGACGGGGAGCGCCACACGCGGCGGTGGTGGTGGTGGGAGGAAATAGACAGCTGCTTTGACCGCGACGGAAAAAGAAATTAAATATGTAAATAAATAAATAAATAAAAAAATTCGATTTTGGATGATAATTTTTAATTTATCAATAATCGACGCCAAACGGTTTTTACAAAAAATAACAGACAAGAAGTACATAGATAACAGATAAAAATATATAACAAACATACCTATGAAAAACATAACTCATGCTAACTTGAATATTAGAGAGAAGAAAAAGAAATAAATAAAACAAACATGGTGTAAATTATATAAAAACACAAGATGTGAGCCTTCGTACTAAATATTATGGTTTAATAGTCTATAACTCTATATGATTATTTGCATTATGCATCATCCCCTTAGAAGTGGAGCATTCGTGGAAAATTTAGATTTATTAGCGGGGATATAAAAATTACACTGAAGCCTAGTGTTTACTAGGAATACGAAAACTTAGTTCTCCGAGAAGCCTTGCGGCATCTCAACTTGGCCATCGATCAGACGCTGAATAAAAATGATACCAAAATTATCACGCCTAATAGAAATTGGGAACAAGTCTCAGAGCTTTACTTACTGGCTCATAGTCATGTGGTGGATGAGGAATGTTGAGGCAATAACCGGCGAATCGCATAAAACTATTTTACAACAATACTACAACAATAACACACTATATTACCCGCGTAGGCGTAAATGGATGAGGCGCTCCAGCCACCCCCTCCCAGAGTACATTCTTGAGCATTCCCACCCCAAGTATTTTTACAAGACCTCTTAAAATCGTACATGACCATTCCTCATGTGTATAACAATCACTCCGAGAGAGTAGATCCTGAGAGGAGCGAAGAAGCTTTTTTCTGTAAACGCCATTTCGTATAGAAATAATTATAGTTCAACATTTTCGGCGGCCAGCGACCAAATTTGAGTCACAGTTTACCTCAATATTGTACTTTTAAAAAGTCATTTTTCGAAATTCTCAATAGTTTTTCCTAATTTGACGAGAAAAAAATCGGAAACTATCTTCTTTTTAATACAAACTTTATGAATACAGATAGACTATGATAACATAAGAAATATTTTAATATTTTGGCGCATCAACATTTCGAAAATGTGAAAAAACACAACTTTTTTTCTTTTTACTTTTCTCAGTCAATAGTGAAGTATAAAACTGGCCGAGTAAAAATAATTTTATTTCTTCATCATATCTATAAATTCTAGGAAGACACACGTCAACTTCAAAATTCTATATATCACCAACAAAAAAAACGTAAAATTTTTTGGTTTGGACCATTATTTTTTTTTACATAAAGTACTATTTTTTCGAAATAGAAAAAAAATATTTTTTTCTTTCATAGTCCTTTAATAATTTTTAAGTAAAATTGTTTTGAATAAATTAAATCGTTTCATTGAATAAATTATTTATCGTTTCCACCAGCGGCGCGGCGTTCGAAATTTGAAACACGTTTTAAATAAGTGAAGTTAACATTGTGAGTTTAAAACAAAAGTTTTAAACGGAATATTTAAAACATGTTTTTTGTCACTTTGTTTAAAACGATTTATTTTTAATAATCTTAAAATACAAAAAGTGAAGTTAAGTATAGACAAGAAAGCCGGATATACTTCACACCTAGCATATTCTTTGCTCTTCGGGTCAGATACGCTTGGTGGATGCGTAGAATTTTAAAGAAACGATAAATCATTTTTTCAATAAGACGATTCTAAACGTTCTAAAAAATCAATAATAATCGTCATTTTCAACACACTCACTTCAGAGTATCTGAACCGAAAAGCGAAAAATATTCGTGGTGTGAATTATGTCCGGCTTTTTCGCCTTTACTTCGCTTTACCAACGACTAAAATTTATAATTATCTTGCGCGATTTACTTTGATGCTGTTTAATGTCGCCCGCCCCTTAAATTAACACCAAGTGCCGTCGAATTGCATTGACAATCGTCAACGTTTTATAACTTAATTTTTGTCTCTTCCAGGGGACACATGGCACGTGCACGCGAGCACGGTGTATATCTGAGAATATATTTTATACTGTGCAGCAACGGTGAGAGAAACACGGTGTTTCGCGCGGACGAGAGTTTACGCCGCTAGGGGTCCGGGGTAAGGGACGGGGGGGTTCTAACATTATTCCAATAGTAAAATAGAATATTAAATGTGACCGGGCGAAAAGTTTATATATTCGCCACGACAAATTCGGTAAAAACGTCGCGTAGTGTGTGGGCGGCGGCGGCGGCGGCGGCGGCGATGGTAGGCAGGAAACGACCCACCCGCCCCTCCCGCCGCCGACCGTTTCGCAGGCACGTTATATTATTATATACACTACTCCGTCGTCGTCGTAGTCACACGACAGAGTACGCGTTTAACGTGGAGTGGTGTGTGCAGGGGAAGGGGCGATGGCCGTATCGTATTTGGAGGGGAGGTTCGGGTGGGGGGGGGGTGGAGAGAGAATGATGAGGAAGATAATAATAGAGACCGAGGGGGAAAAAAAATACACCCGGAAATAAAGTATTCGATAAATGGAAATTAACGATAAACGGATGGATGGGTGATGGTGGTTGCGTAGGGGTTGGGGGTGAATTTAACGCACTTAAAAACTATTATGCGCTCACCGAAAACTGACGAAGTATGCATAAAAACGAGCTCTCGAAATTCCAGAAACATAATGCCACTCGATTTTTTCAGAAATACGCGGAAAAAAATATTGAAATTTACTTTTCGTGCACTGCAAATATAATGATTTTTCAACGATGTCTATTTCTTTTAGACACTCTCGCTGGCCAAAGAAGCAGGCGTTTTCATAACGACGTTTTACATTCTGAGTGGAGCGAAGAAGCTAGTGTTTTTACTGGATGTTTATTTTTTCTCTTTCTTTTGTATTTTTTTTTTTTGTATATGTACACGTTTTTCTGTAGAATAACTTGTCTGAAAGTTTCGAACGGCAACTTTTCAAATCACAATTTACCTTTAGATCGTATTTTTGAAAGATCATTTTTCAAAATTATCAATACACTTCTCTCAATTTGGGAAAAACTACCTGAAATTTGACAAAAAAGACTCGATATTTTTTGACTCCAAACGGAATGAAAATTTAAACATAAAGATAGACAATAAAATGAGAAATATTTCGGCCTTAGAAGATTTTGTAAATGAAAAAAATAAAAAAAACTAATCCAAAAGTTTCGACTGAAAAATGTTTTGAACCAGGATTCGGCTGTATACGGTAATTTTGTAGGGGTCATTTTTTGAAATACTTAATGGCTTTCCAAAATTTGGAAGAAATAACCGAGAAATTCATTGTGTTTTGTAAGGTTTTATCTAACACAATTTTGATTTCTTGATATTATAAGCTGAAAATATATCATAAGCTCATTCACATATATGTCTATGTACCTATAAATGCCACTTTTTGGTATTTCTTTTTTTTGATTTTTTCTCGTTTAATTATCATTTTATCTGATAAATTTGTATACATATTATTTACAGAACAAATCAATAATAAAGAACTTGTGATGACGATGCATTGTCAAGGTTATGTTTAAAATTAGTTTAATCAAACAAAATATTTCGAAAAACAAAAGATGGAAAAACATAAAAAAAAAACTCAACAAAGTATTAATTGGAGAAACAACAAACAATAATAATTTAAAAAGTAGTAATTTTAAATTGGATAATTATTTACGTTTTGAAGTACGCACCAATAACTTCGGTGTATGTAGTAAGATGATTTTTTATGTACAAAAATAAATTTCAAAGCCCAAACCGTCAACGTTTTTCAGAAAACAGTTTTTTCTAAATGTACGATATCTAGTGAAATTATTTTTTTCTAATACAAACTAGTTAAACCGATTGATATGTATTTGATTTTTAAAAAAAATGTTTTTTACATAAATATTACAGGGGCTAAATCAAATAAATAAAATATATTTTAGCCGCGAAAAGTTTTACTATTCTATTTTCGTCAATATTACGATATACGATTAATAATGTGAAATATACCTATCTAAACATCACCAATTATAGATAATAATTATGGAATTATGGTTGCTTAAGTATTTTCAAAAGATATTGGTATAATATTCAACTGTATCTTTTATTTTTTTTTTTTTTTTTTTTTCAGTATTTAATACATTTTCAGAAAACATAATTTATTTCCAAAAAAAATTGCACGTAAAACATTATTGTGATGAAATTATAGATCATATAAAAACATGTTATTTTCAGGATTTTAAGCTCATGTAAACGACTTTCCGTCTTCTCGCCCTCCACCCGTCGTCGTCAAAACGTGTGTACAAACGGGTTGTATTTGTGCGAGTGGAATATTATCACGTGTGTTGTACACATTTCCGAACAAAGTCATTAGGTGGCGGCGGCGGCGGCACGGGGACGGAAGAAAAATATTATCAAATAATCATTTCTCGAACCGCGCGAATGACCATCAAGACTCGCCGCGCGTTTTCACGGCACCACCGCCGCCAACACTACAATGGTTTTGTCCCCCGTCCGGTCGGACAGGTAATCGAAAGTTCCGACCCCCCGCCGCCGTGTGAGTGGATTTGAGGGGACATTAGTGTCTAAGAGATTTCCAGACGCCCTCTCCATCGCCGCTCTAAAAAGGATGTACTTCCACAACACACACAATACCTTCGGTTTTGAAAATCGAAACGAGGTTTACAACACGTTCGCGATTTAATATCGAAAACGTATTTTGATATAATGAAAAAAGTTTTAGACATATTTGCGGGAAACGACAGATTCGTAAAAGGAAATTTGACGGTTTTTATTTGTTTATTTTTTTTTTTTTTTTTCAAAAAGAATATCGAAGGCAATTATACGTCTGTATTTATTATTTTAATAAAAATTACGAAATAAGTGAAGTAGACATATCCGTATTGTATTAAGAGATTAATCTTTCATTGTACCGCTAATTTGAGGTTTCATTAGATAAACCGAAAAATGATTCCAGAATCCGGTCGTTGTTACGTGAAAATTGGCCAAAATATTAGTCCGTAGGTAATTAACGATATTGTCAGAAAACTTCAATTTTCTGGTACAATCGGTTTTGGATTTCAGGCTAAAAAAAGAAAAGTAAAGAAAAAAATATAGAAACGAATGCAGGACATACTTCGAACCATGGGTATTTTTAACTCCTCGAGTCTGCTACTCGTGGTGGATGTATTAAATTTTAAAGAAAATACAAATCATTTCATCAATAATACAACTTTGAGCGCGAAGTATGTTTACATTTTAAATTTGATTCTATAATAATATTGCAATAACGATCGGAATAATATAATATTATTACTTGATGACCTAAAAATATGTAAAAATTGCACTAAAAAATATGCATAAAATTACATTAAAATGTTAAAAAATTACATGAAAAATGACATTAAATATATATATATATATTACATTTTATACACTAGAAAAAAAAGTATTAGTATATTCTTAATAATAATCTAGTGAAATTTCTTTTTTTATCCAAATTCTTGAACTACTACTGTAAAAATGACATTAAGCGTTTACGTTTTTTATTTTATAAACTTGAAAAAAAAATTGAGAATACTCTTGAGGATTCTACAAATTCCATTTTGTAAATTTTTCCTACTTTTCTTAAAATTTTGTTTTTTGATTACTCTATAACAGTATACATGTCGACTGTAACCCTACAGTCGACATGTATATATCACAATATTGATAGGTATTTCAAATAATACAAACAAAAATAAAATAAAAGATGAATGAAAATTTTAAAAAAATCAACAAACGTAAATTTATCATTACAAAATTAGAACAAAACACTTAAATAAACACATACTCCAGCCTCAATAGTCTCAAATTGTATGCAGAGAGGAATGGAAACTTTTGACCTCCTGCCTGAATTTCAAACTTAATTTGTTTTAAATATCTTTCTCTCATAGATTGCCAAGTACGAATTCTGCATAGCTAAAAAATAAAATGTGTATAGGCATCTGATAGGAAAAAATTTGATTTTAGAATGTTGTCGGCAATATGGAAAATTGGCCTATTTACGGGGAAAAACAGATTCTTTGCAAAGGGATAACCAATATGGAATTAAATTATTTTTTTCCCCAAACATCAGTCTAATTTTCATTGCATATATACTATACCAAGTCAAGGAGAAGTTCAAGTAGTTTAGGAAAATAATTTTAGATACCTCTCAGAAAATACCAAGATAAAAGAACCTAATATAATTATGTTGAAATAATAAAATTAACTCCAAATTTAAT
Source organism: Stegophylla sp. TES_Ste_2020 (assembly GCA_025469315.1). Classification (NCBI taxonomy): domain Eukaryota; kingdom Metazoa; phylum Arthropoda; class Insecta; order Hemiptera; family Aphididae; genus Stegophylla; species Stegophylla sp. TES_Ste_2020. The sequence continues at coordinate 28,859 of JAIPRM010002608.1, forward strand.
TACTTGTGAAGTATTTTAATATAATATTTATTGTATTTACTAACTTACTAAATTATGATATTATAGAATAAAAAAAGCCGGACATACTTCGCACGATGGGTGTACTTCGAACGACGGGTGGTATTCTCTTGACGGGCGTATTAAATTTTTAAGAAACGATAAATCATTTCTTCAGTAAAACGATTCTGAACGAAGGAAGTTAATAATATAAAAAAAAAAAAAAATGTTTGAAAAATGTCCAAAATTTTTTTTCACATTTTCAAAATTTTCTAGCGCCAAAATCTTTTTTATACGATTTTTTATCTACGTTTAAATTTTCATAAAATTCTGATCAAAAAATGATGGTTTTCGAGTCGTTTTTGTCAAATTTTGGGTAGTTTTTTCCAAAAAAAACATTGAAGAATTGAGAAATTCAAAAAATGACCTCTTTAAAG
>JAIPRM010002609.1:0-29670 GCA_025469315.1 Stegophylla sp. TES_Ste_2020
ACCTCTTTAAAGTACAATCTAAAGGCGAATCCGGTTTCAAAAAGTTATTGATCGAAACTTTTGGACAAGTATTTCTATACGAAAAAGTGTTAACAGAAAAAAAAAAAAAAAATAAAAAAAAAAAAATAAACATCATTGTAAAAACACTAGCTTTTTCACTTTGTTCAGAATCTAAAATAGTAATTAGATGTCACAAAAAAAGCATACCAATGCATATAAATTCTAGTCCAACTAATCATGTTTTAAAAATAAATATAATATGAATAATCAGTAATATTTATCGAGCAGGGTTAATTATAAACTAATGAAATAGAAAGATAATGAAAACATGTACTTCCATGTTTTCATTATCTTTTATATTTTAGTTAACAACTAACTGAAAATCAATTCATTTTTAAAATCTAAAGGAATTATAATACGTAACTAATTTTATTAAAAAAAAAAAGTATGATTTGATTGATTTTAACATAGTAACAATTTTTTATTCACAATTGATTAATAAATATAGATTTCAAAAAAACAAATAGCACTTTATTAGTTTTCAAATCATACAATATCATTGCACATGGATTTTCAAACACAATTGCCTACAATTATTGTTGTTAATATATTGTATTTTTTTTTTTTTTTATTTAAGTTATTTATACACCTTGAGACAGATTGACACAGTTCGTGCTGTCGCAGGTATTATTTAGTAGACGAATGTCATGCGCTGGGTACTTCCACAGCCACATAACAAGATCAACTTAGTAGAAGTATATCGAAAGATTCGAAAGTTAAACGATAAGTTGTGTGGCCCAGTGATTACGCATCAACTATTCGGTTGGTAGAGCCTGGGTTCAAATAACGACGTAGGCATATTTTCCCACTTATTTTCTGATATACATTTATGATATGTCACGTCACATCGTTGGTCGTGACAAGATAATATATAAATTTCACAGGTAATTAAATTTGATACAAATTACATTTTACTTTACCCAATAGGTACAAGATATATTCACATAAAATGGATAATAAATACACTACTCGCTTTTTATACTTCACATTTAATATGTATAACCTTTCTCGGATTGAATAAATATTTAATTTAAAATTAATTAAATACACACGAACCTAATCAATTACTTCAACTATTTTTAATAACTGTTTACTCACCAACTAATAATTTATATACAAAAAGAACTTGAGTGCCTTGAATTTGAACTTGTCTATTTTGGGCGTTAGGAATATCATTAATAGTTGTACTAGCAGCTACTCCATGTTGACATTCTTTACTAAACTTAACTACATCAATGCCATATAATTCTAAATTGTTGACTAGAGTTACCTGAAATAAAGTTTTAAGAGGTAAATTTAAGTTTTATACATATACAATATACATAAGTAAAATGTGTGTTTGTAGCCACTTAGTGAAATTGATGTTTTCATGAAAAGATGCCCACTTCATAAAATGGAAACGTCTTTTTAAAACTTTGTAATACTAAACTAATTTATGAAACGGCCATCTTTTCATTAAATGGTCGCTCTGATTAGACAATGTGTAATTTTTTATGTTAAAAATCAATATCACAACCTAACCACTTGATGAACAGAAACATTCAAATATTACCACACACAACATTATCAGCTGTAGATTTAAAGAAAAGTCCTGGTCGAAACTTGTTATTGAGAAATAACAATCTAAATCAAGAAGTCTAACAATGTGACCTGATTATATGTAATTGTTTGACTTGTTCAACTGTTAAATCTACCACTGATTATTATTAAATGAGAATTATTAAATTAAATTAATTTATTAATAAATAAAATAATTTAATTAAATTATTATTAAATACATATGAGATATTCCAGTTTAAATCACAGGTTCATCAGCCTGACCCCTGAGAATCAGTTGATTTTCTCAGTGATTTTAGACTAAAATAATACCCCTAATTTTTGAAAATTTCTGAATAAATTTTTCAGTTCACCTTCAATATTATAAATTTGAATTAAACTCATAGATAAACGTTTTAAAAATTGATCAAATTCTTTTGATAAAATTGGGAACTCATAACAAACATTTTATTTATATTTTCAAAATGGGCTGATTAGAATTACTATTATTAATAAAATTTTTAATTTAAAAAAAAAAAAAAATTGAAATTTATATTGATATTTTACGATAGTTTTGAATATTACAAAAAAAAAAAAAATAAAAAAATTAACTGAAATTTTCTCTGGGTGAATTTTTATATTTTATTTAATTTTATGAGAAAAACCATTAAATAAGTCTAAAATCGAGATAAAATAGAAATGCAATCAAAAACTCTTCAAGTGGAATAATCTTGTTGGTGTATTGAATTTTAAACAAACAATAATTCATTTCTTCATGTAGATGATTCTGAGTGGAGCTTCAGTTTATTCAAGATAATTTCATTTAAAAATTATTAAGTTTATGATAGCAAAAGCACAAATTATTTTTCACTGGGCCAGTTTTTTACTAACTACCTGAGAGAAAAAAATATTTTTTTAATGAAACAAAATATTTATCATATTATTTTCCATCAATATTTAAATATTCATAAAGATTTAAAATAAATATAAGTATAATGTTTTTATTATTTATAATTATTTATTTATAATAAACCCAATACAACAACAACAAAAAAAAAAATGTTTAATTTTAAAAATGATATCATTTTAATACCTATAATTATATTATTATTACCAGGACTCGAGATTTCTAGCACTAAAAAACCATGAAATATGTGCTATAATATGCTTTAAAAAATGGTAAAACATGCACTATAATATGCTCAATAAAAAAAATTTAATATGCTCTAAAAACATTTAAAAAAATATGATTTGATTTATTCAAATTCTAAAAATATTTATTTACCTATATAATCTACTTCTAAAAAATATTTCCATGTACCAAGACTTACTAAATACTAAATTCGTAAACACTGAGTGTTCTTTAAAGAAACAATTAAAATACGAGATACAATAAACATGATGTCTCCAATCTCTTATATTATTACAATATTTTTATCTATACGTAAACAATAAAATATAAATCACTTGGCGAGTGTTCGATACATTTGGTAAAACCGCTTTTATATTATAAAAACGAACAAACATAATAGTTTTTAGGTCAAATTGGCGTCCACACTGAACAGTCTTAATGTGAACGCAGCTTTTGTAAAATAGGAATTTAAAGCAACAATTGACAGTCACTAAGTACAAACCACAAAACTACTTCATTTTTTTCAGATTAACAAATTAAATATAAAAAAAAGCATGATACTAATATAAATAGCAGAAAAAACGCAAAAACCCTAAAATATGAAAAAATATGCACTAAAAACTTTTAAAGTTGCATTCCCATTGGTATGAAACGGTTTTGTAGTTGACTCTGCTATTTTTTAGAGCTTTATAAACAAATATGCAAATGCTAGAAGTCTCAAGCCCTGATTATTACCTATTTAATAATAATACCTATATATTATATAGGTGTTTAATTCAAATTCAAAATAATATTAAGAAAAAGATTTTAAAAATTAAGGTTATTATTTTAGTTCAAAATGAATCGAAAAATGAATGATCATCAAAATCCAAGCAGGTCAGCTCGATGACCCCGTGATTTGACCTGGAATACCCCATATACAATATTACTTTTGGAAAAGTCTATAGTAAAATAATTTGTGTCAATGATTATGTTTCCGTGTTCCAAAGTTTGAAGCTCTTATGAATTATAATTAAAAAGTTGCCACAACTAATGTTAACAAAAACATTAATATAAGTTAACTTTATATGTGAGTAACAAGTGTACAATTTTTTGCCTTAAAAAAAAAAAAAAAATTGTTAAGTAATACAGAAGAGAAATCTGCCATTATTTGGACTTACTGTTATTATTATAAAATTTAAACTCGTAAAAAGTTATATCAGATGTATAAAGACACACAAGGTTTTGAAATATTTGGGTCAATGACTTTTTGATTTAGATTGTCATTTTTTGATCATAAGTTTCTACGAGGCCTTTTTTTTAAAAAATCAACTGTTGTTCATGGCATGAAAAGGACATTTTCTTTTCATGAAAAGATCGATTGTAAAGCTACAGTCCAATCTGCTTAATTGAGACATCAAGACATCACATAATGGGGACAAATTGGCAAAGTCTCAAACAAGTGTATTCTTTTATTAATTATTCGGTTAAATGGAACAGTCGGATAATGTAGACAAATAGATAACCATACTATGTGTTCCCATTAAACAGATTCGACTGTACATTATATTGATTTATAGTTAAACAAATTAACAAACTTTTTTATTTCCGCTACGATTATTGACAGTCATTTCAATATTACTTATTTTTTTCTTTAACGATTTTTTTGTTTCAGTATTCAGTACTGAAATTTCAGTTCGATGCATTAACTTTGTTATTTCTTCAATTAAATCTTTAAAAGATATGGATGATTTATCTTTCCTTTGAGATAATATTTTTTTTAAGACATCATTTGTATTAACAACACTAAAAAAAAATAAAAAATAAGATTTATAAACTTCAGCTAAACATATTATATTGCATTGTATATACTTGTATATGATTAAAAAATAATTCTAACATTTCAATTTAAGTAAAAAATATATAATATTACAAACATTGAAGATGTTTAACCTCTATTACCTTAATTGATATTAAATACAGGATTTATAGTAAAATTTAAAAAGAAACTTTGAAATATATCAAAAATTTATAATGTTAAAAATTCTAAAATAAAGTAAATTTTTTGTAAGCTGTACGGTCAAAACACTAAATTTTAAATATTTTTATCATATTATATATATTTTTATAAATTGTATCCAATCTTTAAATGTATACTTAAGTAAAAAAATTAACATTTTCACCATCAAATTTAATTAAGCCTAGAAAATAAATTTTAATTTTAAAATTACATATGAAAAACTGTAATATAACTATTCTAAAACGGTAAGTTATTAAGATAACTTTCATCTCGAGAAATAAAAATTAAATTAATACATACGAAGGATTTGCACTATCTTGTAATTGATGCTTCTTTATATATTCTGTAACATATCTTCGAATTGACGATATTGGTAATTCATCCCCTTTCCTAAAAAAAAAAAAAATAAATAAATGATTATACAAATACAAATTTTAAAACGTATTGGAATAAAAAAAACAAACCGACAAAGAAATTCTGAAAATATAGGCTGTAATCCTGGTGTTACTACATAAATTTCTTTAACTGGAGGTGAAAATTCATCAACTTTCAGATCAGGATTTTCTTCAGGACTAACTTCTTGAAGTGTGCTATTAGTATGAATGATTCTGACTATTTCTGCAATACCATTATTCCCAATATTAAATTTTATTATTCCTTCTTCATCTAATAACTGTAAAAATGTAGACAATTTTTTGAAACTAGTTTTTTTAATATCCAATTCCATTCCTTCTGGACAAAATGACATAACATATTTTTTATAAAAGGTACTAGCTAAAATTGGCAACATATTTTTTGTAATTGAATGTTTTAAAGCTTTTAATGAACATGCCATCAATAGCTCATCCATTTTTTCAACAGCAGTTTGGGCATTTTCTACTTGATTTGGTTCATTTAATTCAGGAGCACGGTTAAATTCACGTTCCATAATTGAAATTGTCTCAGGTATAATTTTCAATATGTATGATTTAAAAAGTTCATCTTCATAATAGTGTAACAATTTTAAACATTTATCTTGGTTTTTCTCATGCGATTTTATAGCACTACCATTAATTATTAAGTATCCAATAGCAATAATTTTTTGACAAGTGTTGGTGCATAAACTTATACATTGATCAACAGGTAATGAACTTAATAGGTGATCATTATTCATAGAATTTAAGTCTTGAACTGTCAATTCAGTTGAAGATATTAGTTTGGATTTAACATTTTTATTTACTATTAAGCGGGGACAGATGTGAGGAAATGTCCAAACCATAAAGAGTGTTGGGTAATATTTGCCTTTAAATTCAAAAACTACTGCAACATCTTGAGCACAATATATCTTCACTATGTCATTATTGTGTGTTATTACTTTTAACGTTGTTAATTGCTTATGGTTTAAGAACTCATCTAATGTTTCATTAGATAAATTAAAATATTTGCTGATAGTTACTTTAAGTTTCTTTCTGAAAAATAAACAATACATTCAGTAAAGTTTTTAGTTTTGATGAATTATTAAAACTTACTGTTCAGCCCCCTTTAGAGGGCTATTGGATTTGATTCGAAATTCGTTTCTGAACATCGTAGAGGAATAATATTACTACTATTAATCACATATAACTTGTCCGAGGTGAGTAAGGAACTTCGAAAATATAAGCTTGTAATCTAATTTATATTATGAAATAAAATAACATAAATTAATATTTATAAAAGTAATAATTTCTATAGTTAATACAAAACAGCTTTGCTTAAAGTATGAGAATTATGAGAAGTAAGAACGTTGTTAGGAAATTAATAATTAAAAATATTATATATTTTATAATAATTTATTATTAGTAGAATTTAATTTTCATACTGTATTTGTGATAACTGATAATATTATGATTATTCAAATTATTAATGATATTATCACAGACAATATTATTATCCATAATTTTTATAATATTATCTATTATCTATAGATCATTCAGCCCCTTAGATCATATTATACTTGTATATGATCATTATGATCTATGTTCAGACCACAGACTGACCCGGCATGAATCATGTCGATATTAAGTTATATCATGTTCATAGACTGATCATTATCATGACGTAGTGTTGACGTTATATTAAATAAATGATTCAAGCTTTTAGGTCTATAGTGTTGATAAATAAATCACAGTAAATAATAATGGTCAGCAGTCAACGCCAATCTGACGATATGGTTACACTGTGGTTGTCGTCCCATAAGCGCAACATTGGTAGCAGTGTTGTTGATTCCGTGGAGTGGTAGAATTTATTACGTCGACATTGGACGTTCTGTCACAGCCTACGAGCATCAATATTATTCATTGTTCAAAATTTAATTTAACGGTCTTTGGTTTCAATGTCTATGGCGATTTATAAATTACAACAGGAGTTGAGTGCGTGTGATTGTTGACTGCTGAAGCGCAGTTTTTCCAACATGGTCTTGTTGAATGTGATTTAGAATATTTTTCAAGATGTTACATTTTTAAAGAACGTAGGTGTTGGTGTATTTTATCTTTTTTCCGGTTATCTGACACCGTTTTAAACAATATTGCCAGCGTTTTGGTTACGGACTCGTTAGTCGCTACGCCGTGCAGTTGCTCGAAAAACGATTACATATTTTCTCTGCCGTTTGGTTGCAAACTGCTTTCGCAATCTTAGATTGTCGATTACCAGTTGTTACCATGTCTACATTTGTGGTGAGTGTTGTTTTTTCTTTTTGACCAGAGTCCAGAGTTGATCGATCTATTAAACCATAGACAAATTAAATCGATTAATCAGTAATCCTATTAGCAAAAGAGGTACTTGCGTAATATTTTAGTAGATAGATAGTGCCTACAATATTTTCTCTATAGGTTGTAAATAAATATTCAAGTTGCCTACATTTTAAAAGTTTTTTAGAACTTTAATGTAGGTAATGTTTGAGTATCTTTTTTTCTTGGATTTTTCATCACCTATTTGTGAAAAATATATTTTACTTTTATATAGGTAGTTACCTACATAGGTATTAAATATTTTTAAAGTTGTAACATCTAGAGCAAAATTTTTCACAAATTATTCCAGTTGCATAATGCATAGATTATAACTACAGAATAGATAATATAGTACATCATAGTTATGTTAACTTTAAGACAGGATCTTTCATATGATATAGATAGGTATAGCCGCTATAGGTATATGTTATTACGAGAAATAGGATATTTGATGACTTATACATTTTTTTCCTATACTTATCTAGTCTTATGCAATGTTCTACTAGCTAAAAATTAGTGTTCAGAACGTTCGCTTCTAAAATTGAACTCGTTCAAGTTCACATTCTTTGAAAAATTTAATGCGTTCATTTGGCTGGTCTTTTATTTTTTTCTATTTTATATTTATAAATCGCCTTTCTGCAGTTTATGTAAATAGGATCATTATAAAGTGTTTTAAATATTTTTTTACTTCATTTAAAAACCTATAGGTACCTAAACATATGATCATGTAAAAAAAATTAGATTTAACATTATAATATACCTAGATAATAAGTACCTGTCCAATTTATATTTTTAGTATCTGACATGTTATTTAACTTGGAAAATAAAAATTTGTTAATATCAAATTAAGCACAACACCAGACACACTACTAAAGGGGAGACTGAGTCCTACTCCTAGCAAAAAGTTAGCCCCCAGTTTTTTAATAGTTTGGATTGTTTTGAAAAATATTTTCATCAATAAATTAAATTTGTTATCAAATTCATTTGTAGAAACCATAACTTATTTTATAGTTGTTTCATGTAGAAGTAGGCCTCTTAGAACTCCATAAATAATATTTTTATAATTTGTAAACAAATATGTATTATGTTTAATATATAAATATATATTGTATTATTTTTATATAATATATATTATAGGAATTAAAATAGAAAAATGTTACTTAATAATAATTTATTAACCCGATTATTAATGAATACTTATTAAATGGTAAATAAATTTGAACACTGCCCCAAAAATCATTTAAACGCATTGAATATATAAACATTGTTTCTCATTAATGTTTTATTAAAAAAAAAAAAAACAAGTGACGTTCACAGGTCGTTTACAAAGTATGAATATTAACATGTATTTTTGAACTGCGCTCTTTCCAAACACTGCTAAAAATTTGTTCCATACCTCTTTGATTCAGAAAAAGTAAATTTAATTTTGAATTTTTAGGCATTTTATGTTATCAATGCATTTTTTTGATTTTTAACATAATTTTAATATTTTTATGATGATGTTTACCTATTTATTTTTTTTTATTTTTTCTGTAAACACTCTTTGGTATGGAAATACTTGTCTAAAAGTCTCAACCAGCAACCTTTTAAAACCGAATTTGCATCTAAATGGTTCTTTAAAGAGGTCATTTGTTGAGATTCTCAATTTTCTTTTGAAAAAAATTACTCGAAATTTGACAAAAAAGACTCGAAAACCATAGTTCACTGATTCAAACTTTTTAAAAATTTAAATATAGATAGACAATAATATCAGAAATAGTCTGGCGCAAAAAAATTTTAAAAATGTGAAAAAATACTACATGCTTTTACAGAATATTCCCTGATTTATATGTTATCAAATATTGTATTTATAAATTGTATTGAATAAACTCAATTATCACATTTGCTAATATAAAACTATACCTTTTATGGTTTTTAAGTCATTAAAGCTTTTTTTTTTTTGGTCATTTTAGTTACTTATTTAGGTCATTAAAATCTTATCTCTAATCATTACTTAATGCGCAACATTACACCAAAGTATATATTACTTTATTACTCATTAGCTATAAATCTCAAAATTTATATTTTATGAAGTTTTTAGTAGGTATATTGTAATGCTGAATTGGTATAGGAACCTAATTTAAGAATCTAGGATCTGAACTGGTCAAACTAATTAAGAATTTTTTCTCTGAAAATTTCTGCTCTGTATTAAATGCAGTGCTTGACTTCAGGGAGGCGTTTAGGTCCCTTCTTTTTATGTAAAAAAAAATGTCCTTGTTTTAATTGATTGAAATAGATTGCTGAGAATGGAATAATGGTAGCAATTCCCAATTCTCAGTGGAATGTTATATTTAAATTAGTACCACATATTTAAAAAAAATTCTGAAAACGACATATAGTGTTTTAAACTTTTGGTACTGTTTTCAGAATAAAAATTAAAAACATTTGCTATGTTAATATCACATAGTATCTATTATATTTTTAAACTATCGAAGTGCCTAGTATACATTTTATAGTTAAATATTGGTGTTGAAAGTTGAACTTAAAATGGAAAAATAATTGCAGAAAATATTTATTATCCAAAACTGATCAAGTATTCACCCCTTACGATATAATTTCTCTTATTAGTAATTTTGTGTTAAGATATTTTTTATACACATGTACCAATACAATAATTATTGTTATTTTAGGCTTCCCTAATTGTGTTTACTCTGACGAGTAATTAATCAGAGGTTCTAAATAGAAGTGTTAAATTTTATTAAAAATTTACACTTATTCAAAAAAAAGTTTAGTTTTCCCAATAATATCAACTAACTTCAACAGTGCCACCTAAAGCCTTTAACCAATCATAATGAAGAAATATTTTCGTAAAAGCTTAATGTTTAATAAGTAACTTGTTTTATAAAAGATGCAATATAAACAATAACTTAACATTTAAAAGAAAAAACAAAATAATAATAGAATTTTTTGTAATTGTGCAATACCGTGAGATTTTATACAGAATTTAATTCTTACTAATGAATCTGTTAGGGTAGTAAAATAGTCAAAATCGTTCTAAGCCACCCGGTTCGATGAAACCTTTGATCGTGGTAAGTGAAACAATAAACTGATATGTATAAGCTTATATCAATTTACTTTATGAGTTGTATAATATACATTTTAATTGTGTAATACAGAGTAATAACTAATTATATAATTCGTACAAGCTTTATAAATTATAGTATGACTTTTCAAAAATTATTTCATTACCTGTTTTCTAAATAATCATATTACTTAAATATTATTTTAAAATAATTATTTAAAGAAGCGGCCCACCGGGAAAATTTCTGAATTCCCGGCAGTCCATACCACCCCGAATTAGCATAATATTCAGAATATTATTCTGAAAGAGCCTGAATTTACTAAGTACCTACATGACTGAAAAATGAATAATTTAAGATACCATTACCTAGTATAAAGTATCTTTGTGAGTGTTGATGATATATTAATTTAATATGTATAACATGTTAAATTAACAATAATAATTATTTATTTACCTATAAATTAAAATTTATTATTATTAATTTTCAATATATATATTATATATATCTTAGGACTTATCATAGCACTCAACATAAAATTATCTTATGAACTCTTAACCATTTTTTGGTGCATACTTGGATACTTGGTAGTTGATAGCATTTTATAAATTAGCAATTGATTAACTTAACACTATTTTTTTTTAAAAAAAAACCTGGTAAGAATGCTTTATTTTATAGTTGTATAAATATGTCAATTAGAACTGTGCATTTATTTTTGTCTTTTTAAAACTTTATTTATTGTGAATATGATTTTTAAGTGTTATTAATTTGACAGCTCTAAACTCAATCACAATTGTACCTATTTACCTAATAACTAAGTATATCCAGGACTGTTAATAAATGAATATTAATTTTATTGTTTAAATGTTTTTAGGTTGATTTTTCCCCTCCTGTGAAAATTAAGCCAAATGAAAATGATATAAATACCGTTTTAAACTATAATTTGATATTAGCACCATTTCAAAAACAAACTCAAGTAGAATTTGCTAATATTAAAATCAGAGAAACAGCTGTTAGGTATTTAACAATTATAAATCCACTTGACAAACCAAAACAGGTAAGTTTATGTTAATTTTTATATTTCTTTAGCTTTTCATCTTATTCCTACTTTTTACAGTTTTTAATTTTATGTTAACAGATTATTTTACCTTCATGTAACGACGCTAGTGTGTTTTTTGATGTTTACAAATTTACCTTACAACCTAACTCTCAACGTGATATTTTGATTACTTGGAAACCTACTGAATATGGAAGTATACGCAAATTGATTAGAATAGAACAAGTGGATAGCAAATTAAAATGTGATTTTATCATTTGGGGGAATTGTGTTGATCCTTTGAACCAAAAATTTAAAGTAATTAAAAAAAAAAAAATTTAATTTTGAATGTATCTATTTTATATTTTCTTAAAATTAAAAAAAAAAAAAAATCATTATATTTATGTTTTAGAGTAATCCGTCAACACATTCTAAATCTAAAAGTTCTAGCTTGTTAAAAAAAAGAATTAATTATGGCAAAAACAAAATAGTTTTAAATAAAACTACAATTATTCATTCTAAAACAGAAAGAATTCGTATTGGAGAAAGTACTGCTAAAATATGCGAGTCATCTGACCCAGAATCTGTAGACTCACATCACAGGCGACAAACCTATCTAGTTGAAGATAAAGAGAACCTTCCTTGTTTGAAAATGAATGTGTTTGATCATCAACCTATTTCGAACAGTTCAAAACATGATTTTAAACATCCCGGTATAAAAAATCAAGATAATATTTTTACTGCTAATTTGAATATTCAAAATTATAACAAAAATAATAGTCTTATGAGCGATGACTCTCTAGAAGAATCACTTAAGCCAATTGCTTGTTATAACTCGCCATTTAAAGACTTTTGTTTGTCACCATTAAAAAGTACTGAAAACATGCTTTCTCCATTTAATGCTACAAATAAAATTATGAAGTTAAATGAAACAAATGATAATATGGCTTTTACTTCATTCAATACATCACCATTTAAGCCAATAGATGCATCAACTGGATCTAAAACTCAGACTCCTGATCAAATAAAACCGGCTAATGAAATAGTAGTAAATCTCAACAGTAAATTTGAAGAAACAGCCAAAAATGAATTAAATGACCGCAGACCTAGTATGGATGTGACTTACAGTAATGATATCAATACAAATTCATTTATATCACCAAAATATGAACAATCCTTGGACTTAAAACAAAATGAAGAATGGTCCAGTGCATGTATAACTCTCCATCATACCAGTAAAAAGCTATATTATAACAACAATACATTGTAGAAGAATTACAATTTTTTTTTTTTTTTTTTCCAGAACTAATGTCAAGCAGTAAAAAACCAAAAAGACTGTCATTTGTTATTAGGGATTCTCCTATTTCCAGATGTAGCCCAAAGTTATCAAAACTTTCTAAGAATAGGTTCAAACAATATAGTAAGTAAATAATACATATTTTAGTATAATGACTATTTACAATTTCATATATAAAAGGGTTCATATATATTAAAAGGGTATTATTTTGTTACATCTTCAAATAGTAAATTCAAAGATTAATTGATAAAAATACATTAATTAAGATACTAAAAAGCTATAACAAACAACTATTATTAACCTTTTTTAGCAAATACTGTATATTTTTATACACTAAAGGAGTGGTTTGCAAACTTTTTGATCTTACAGATCTCATTTGCAGTTTATTTAAAATTTATGAGCTGGGCTGAAATTTAAATGTTCAACATAGTGCCTATTAGGTATTATCTAATATACTATAATAGTTTTCATAGTAAATAGACAAAATTTCTAATAATTAAATAATGGGTTTTTCAATAGAGACGCTCGAACTTCGATCGGTTATATTGGGAATGTCATTAAAGCCTTATCTGCGTAAGTGCTGTGAATTGTTCAGTATCGTATGGCAAAACACCATGAACGGTTATAGTGTAGAACAATGTGTGCGTATAATTAAATTTTATTACCAAAATCAGTGCTCCGTTAGAGAAACTTTCCGCGCATTACGCGATATTTATCCTCGACACAACCGTCCTGCTGAGTCGACTATCCGACGTTTAGTAGCCAAATTTGAGTTAACTGGTTCAATAAATTATCAGCCAACACCCATACGTCAACGAAATGCAAGGTCAATTGAGAACATCGCTGCTGTGCGTGATAGTGTACGGGAAAACCCAAGGCAATCAATTCCTCGTCATTCACAAGAACTTGGTCTTTCTGCGACTTCAACTTGGCAAATTTTGCGTGGAGACTTGGGTCTGCACCCATATAAAATCCAATTAACACAAGGACTTAAGGTAAATGACCATACACAACGCCGTGTATTCGCTGATTGGGTTCTGGGGCAGTTGGAATTTGACCCAAATTTTGCTAAAAAAAATCATCTTTAGCGACGAGGCACATTTTTGGATGAATGTATACGTCAACAAACATAATTGTCAGATTTGGGACGATACCAATCCACACGAGATACACCAAAACAAAATGCATCCCGATAAAGTCACTGTTTGGTGCGGATTTTGGTCTGGCAGAATCATTGGTCCGTACTTCTTTCAAAACGAAGCATGTATTGCCATAACCGTCAACGGTGAGCGCTACAAATCAATGATCAACAACTTCTTTTGGCCTAAACTCGATGATATGGATACTGAGGACATGTGGTTCCAGCAAGATGGTGCTACGTGCCACACAGCATGTGCAACGATGGACATTCTGCGTGATCGATTTGAGGGCAAGGTGATATCACGCAATGGCGACATAAACTGGCCGCCGAGATCGTGCGATTTAACGCCTTTAGACTTTTTCCTTTGGGGCTATCTTAAATCTCAGGTCTATGCAAATAAACCACAAACAATTGATGCCCTCAAAGTCAACATAACTAACGCCATCCATCAAATTCAACCAGATTTATGCGACAAAATAATAGGAAATTGGACCTCCCGAATACGTGCCACCAAGCAAAGCCGTGGTGGACATTTGAACGATGTCATATTCCATACATAATTGCCATATAACGTTCTTTAAATAAAAATAAAAATTAAGTAGATATCTCACACACAACTTGTTTTTGTTCATATGAAACATCGAGCGTCATTATTGAAATACTCTGTAGTTCAATTTTATCTGTATAAAGCTAAAGCAGACTGTTGGTTATCAACCATTGCATTAAGGTTTTTAAGTTTAAGTTGTTTATTACAGTTAAACTTATATGAGATTCGTTTAAGTTTATTTTTTAAGATTATTAGAAAAATACATAATTGCTACCATATTATAGACATTCTAATTTAGAATATGTAATTAATATAAATTTAATAGTTTTTTAAGGTTTCAATATTGAATAATAAGAGTCATTGATTTTAAAATGTTTATTCTAGACATTCATAGTCCACAAATAAAGAATTTGAGAAATCCTAAACTTGACAGATGTGATCAGTATCTTAAATGCTTGGCAAATCCAGAACTTGTGCAAAGTGTTAATGCTGAAGATCCATTTTTAAAAATGTAAGTGAACAAATTCACAAAAACTGTATTATAGTCACTGCTGGATCTAGACTTGTTTTACCTAGAGTTAAATATAAAATTGGTTTCATTTTTACTTATTTAAATAAGAGGCGTGGTCGGTACATAATTTAATGAGTGAAAAAAATGGCCATTTCAAACATTACTCTTTTAAATTTTCACATATCATATAATAAATATATTGTAAAGAGTTAATATTTTACGACTTGATATTTAGAATGAAACTAGATCTGGTAGTGGTTATAGCGAAATACTTCATTTTTTATTATGTATAGCATTATAATAAAAATTAATTTTCTGTAGTGTATTATTATTTCTATTTTGTATAATAATGGCATCCTCATCTCTTTATTTAAGGTCTCAATACTATGAAGCAGAATGGCTCGACCGCCAAGAAACTCATATGATTCGATGGTTAAATGCACTTCTAATGCCCAGTGATAAATTAGTTGATGAAGAACAATCAGATGACTTAGAAAAAGCAAACGTAGCATGGGTAGAGGCATCCAAGATGAACAAAAAAAATAAACTTGTGGAATTTGCCACCCAAAAAGATCTTTTTGCTGCACAGATATACCGTCAATCACCTCAACAATGGAGTGCTTTACGAAAAGCAGCATCAAGTCTACTAACATCTTCAAACGTGGCACCTGTTTTATCAAAATTGGCTGTATCTATTGAAAAAGATCTCATCACCGTACGTGATGATCGTCAAATACATTTAGATTTGAGTAAGTTTAATAAATTCAAATTATATTGGATTAATTAAATTGATTATGTATTTGTTAGATTTAAAGAAAAAAATTATTGATCTCTTCAAATGCTATAATCCTTTGTGGTTTCGAATTGGATTGGAAGCAATATTTGGTAAAATTATACATGTTAAGCATGGATCCAATGATTTGGATGGTCTGGGCTGGTTCATACGTAAAAATTTGTTTAATAATGATTATATAAAAAGTAAATTTACCAAAACTACTATACTGCAAGTGAACCTTCCTTCTTACAATGTAAGTCAAAATATTGGTTTAATTAATTGTTGATGGTTTTCAAAATTAAATAATTTCCGTATTACAGATAGCTATGAAAAAATTCATTTTGAAAAAAATACTTATGCTTATATATTTTTTGGATCGCGCTAAAGAACAACAATTAATACGACACAACCCATGCTTATTCAAAATTGATTCTCCTTTTAAAGTAAGAAGTTATTATATCCATGTATTATTTTGAAACATTAACATTTTAATTTACAGAGCAGTTATGACTTCCTGGTGGGATTTTGTGCTGACATGATAGTTGCACATGGAGATATAATGCGTCGTTTACGTTGTATCCAGTACAACTTAACCCACAAACAAACACATTTAGATGAGGTGAATTATGCTGTCAAATCATTAAACGACTTAAGAGATGGCACCAGAATAACAAAGATTGTAGAAATTTTATTCAAAGGAGAACAACTTTCACAGAAATTAAGACTTCCTGCTATATCAAAATTGCAAAAAATCCATAATGTTAACTTGGCTTTTACTAGAATCTGTGAACATATTAACATTGAGGGTAACATAAGTACACGTGACATTGTAAATGGTCACAGAGAGAAAATATTATCATTATTTTGGCAAATAATTTATAAATATTTAACTCCTCGTTACATCAATGCAGCTTTAAAAATCCAACATTGGTGGCGAAATAATAGTCTCAAATTGGTCATATTCAAAAGAATTAGAGCCAAACAAACTATTATTCGTCACTTGGCAGCTATTAAAATACAAGCATTTGTTCGTGGCTATTTAACAAGAAAAAACTGGCCGTATATGCAAGTAGAATTGATTGAAAACCGTGAAAATTTACACTTGTCATCTACTAAAATCAAACGATATCTTCAAAATAAACTAAAACTCTTAACTGAAGAACGGAAACGTTTTGTTATTTTGAGAAGAACAGTTGTATTTGTTCAAAGAAAATTCAGATCAAAAGTTGCTATGAGAAAAGATCGTCAACAATATATTAAAGCCAAACAATCAGCTTTATTAATTCAAAAAATATATCGTGGCTACAGTATAAGGAAGAATTGGTCACATATTAAAAATTGCTTAATAAGTGATAAGGTGAGGCGAACTCATGCTAGTAACATAATTAAGCGATGTCTACGAAAAAATTTGCCACCTACTGAAGATTTATTACATTTTAAAAAATTACTCCATTTTACTTTAGTTATTCAAAGAAGATTCAGAGCAAATAAATTAATGAAAGTTCAGATGGAAGAATTTTTATTGTTAAAACGGAGTACGATAATTATTCAAAGAAAATTTAAAGCTCGTCAATCTATGTTAATCCAAAAAGAACGTTACTCAAGACTTCAAAAATGTATACTTAAATTGCAGTCTGTTATAAGAGGTTACATTGCTCGTAAACAATGGCCTACCCTACGTAGTAAACTTCAAGCAAACAGAATCCATTTATTTACCTCTAGTAACATTATTAAAAGGGCATTGAGAAATAATCTTCCACCTACAAAAGAACGTAGAAAATTCATTGAATTGAAAACTTCTGTAATTATTTTGCAAAGAAGATTTCGTGCCATGCAAGACATGAAACACCAAAGAGCAAATTATCTTAACTTGAAAATTATGATACTTAAACTACAAAGTGTAGCCAGAGGTTATATTCTAAGAAAACAGTGGCCAACATTGAAAAAAGAATTACAAATGCAGAGAATGAAATTGATTAATTGCAGCAACATAATAAAAAAGTGTTTAAGAAGAAATTTACCTGTAACAAGAGACCGTATAAATTTCATTAAATTGAAAGCTGCTACAATAGTATTGCAAAAAAGGTTAAGGGCAAATGCATTGATGAAAAATGAAAGAGATAAATATATTAAAATTAAAGTTAACACAATTAAAATTCAAAGTATAATTAGAGGTTATTTAGTTCGAAAACGATGGCCTGCATTACACAATGAATTACTGGCAAATAAAATGCATTTAATCATGTGCTGTAATATTATCAAGAGAGTATTGCGAAGAAATCTTCCAATTACTCAAGACCGGATGAAATATATTGAATTAAAGAAGTCTGTCATTGTTTTACAAAGACGATTTCGTGCCATGCAAGACATGAGACATCAAAGAACACAATATCTGAAACTAAAAACTGCTACAATTAAAGTACAGAGTATGATGAGAGGCCATATATTAAGAAAAAAATGGCCATCATTACGAAATGAGTTGATAGCTAACAGACAACGTTTGATCGTCTGTAGTAATATTATAAAAAGAATACTGAGAAAAAATCTTCCAGAGCCTGATTGTCGTACAAAATTCTTACAACTCAGGAGAATTGTTATTTTTATCCAAAACAAATTCCGGGCAAATAGACAAGAAAAAGAATATCAAACTTTGCGTAATAATGTTATCGTTGTTCAGAGAAGATATAGAGCCAACATAATCATGAGACAACAAAAACAGTTGTATGAAAACACTAAAGTGATGACCATTAAATTACAAGCATACTTTAGAGGGCATCTAGTACGCAAAAAATGGCCAGAAACTAAGTGCATATTAGAAGGTAATCGTAAGCGATTAGTTTTAGCTAGTAACACAATTAAAAGATTTTTGCGTAAACGTTTGTTACCCACTCCAGAGCGTTTAAAGTATTTGGAACTGAAAAAATCAGTAATAAACATACAAACAAGATATCGGGCCAAAGTTGAAATGAAACGTGCAGAGAGAGAATATTTATTATTGAGAAGCTCTGTGATCATATTACAAAGACAGTATAGAGCACAAAAAGCTATGATATTACAAAAAAGACAATACAAGCAACTAAAAATGACCTCAATCATATTACAGGCCTATGTCAGAGGATACTTAGCTCGTAAACGTTGGCCTGAGTTGAAGAATATTTTGGAAATTCAAAGGAAACATAAAATAAACACTCTACAGGTATGTTATTGTATTTTATTCGGTAATTAGTATCAATTAATTTAATATGACAGCTTCCATTCAATATGCTTTAGTACTCATGCACTTTTGTACATCTCAAAAATTTAAAAACATATTTTCACTTTTACTCTTGATTCAGTACAATATGAACAAATTTCTAAAGAAATTGTATGTAATCATAATGTACTATGAGATTTAAAAACATGTACAGTGTAAACAGATGTTTGTTTGCCAAGCATTACTCTTTCAATTGAACATTTAAATGCAAGCTGCAATTCAATTGCAAAATTTGATAAAAAAATGTGATGTTGACTCGTAACCGTTTACAGAAGGAAAATATTGCTGCTATAAAATTACAAGCTATTGTCAGAGGATTTTTATTAAGAAAAAAATTACCCAAACTTAAATACGAATTACATATGCAAAAACAAATACATGCTGCTACTTTGATACAAGTAAATTGCCAATGATACATATTTACACTTTTTATTTATTTAGTTAATTTTATAATAAATAATAAAACATTGATTATTCTAAATTGTTCATCTAGGCCTTGTGGAGAAGTTATTGTGTAAGAAAGCGTTATCAGTGCAGGCGAGAAACCATAAAGGCACCCAAGAAAGGTGCCCTCACTTTGGGTACACGACACAATGATGTGGTTAATACCATAAAAAGACAAAAGAAAAACGAGTATTCATATAGGGAGTTGACTACAGTTTTCTGGAACTTAGGTAATGTGAAAATGTGTTTATACTTTTTATAATTATAATTTTATTTATGCTTTAAACTTGTTAGAAAGAATAAAAAAATTAGAAAAATGTTACAATGACTTTACAAGTAATAATTTGGTAACATATTCTTTGGTTTAACAATTTACAGCATTTGTGTTGTATACAAATTACAATACTATTTAAAATATAAATTAAAATGAAAAAAATAGTATATTTATTAAGTTAAAATGTTTCAATAAAGTGATAAAAATATTAAAATCTATATTTTAAAACTAAACATTTCCAAAATCATTATTAATATTTATTTAGATATTTGTTTTAAAATTTAATTTTGCTTTATGTATATTATTATATAATATTTATAGTATACTTTTTTATTTAAAAATATTATCTACTGTTACTACGAAAAATTTATGCAGTTTATATTTCTTATAACCCATTAAATGTTGTGTATTTTATATTAATATTTTGTTTTCTAGAAACATGTACATCACTATCCAAAGAATTATGCGTGAAGACCGCTGATGGAATAATAGTGGATTACATGTTTCACTTTTTACTCTATTCTAATCAGTCACAACCAAGCCTTGAGGCTAGAGAACCAGCAATCCGTGTATTAATTAATTTATTGAAGTATCATGAAACCTCATGGCATATCTGGATGGTAAGTACTGCAATAATAATTTCATAATTTTTTGTACTTAATGTAAAGTTATGTTTTCCATATATTTTTCAGAGAACTGTTAAAGCTGATGTAGTCAAAGACCTAATTAAGATAATGAAGACGTGTTGTGGCAAAATTTGTGCTAAAAAATTGTATTGCTCAATTGCTACTTGGTTCTGGATTGCAGTCCAAGATCCTGAAAAAAAGCTTGTAAGTACTATTTTTCTAACATTTTATTTTTATCTGTAATTGTATTCTCATTATAACCCGTTATATTATACCTATGGTCCACTGGCCAAGAGTTGTTGGTATACTCAACCACTTTGGTTTAAAAAAAAAGTCCCAATAATTTGGGAATATATTGGTGAAAATCAAATTCAAACAATAATATTTTCCTAATAATATCTACTTTATTATTAAACTTGACAAAGATGATACCAGTGATATATGAGGTGTGTATTACTGAACCGACTTAGACTTCTAACACCATATTTAAACATACTAAATTCATTGTTCCATTTGAAAATAGCGGGTTTTTATTTAATCTTCTGTCATTCTATATTTATATTAATATTATAATTATTGTCTTAATCTTTATTCATGATCTATATTAAATAAACAAGTTGTTGATATTTAAGATTTTTCATAAATTTCAAAAAACCAATACCATTAGGAGGATTAAATCAAACAAACAATTTAATCCTACTCCCTCCCCCCCCTAAAAATAAATTATCCTAATTCATCATTGACCGGATTGATAATATTTTACCAACTGTGATCAAGACTTACTTGACGAATCAAAAAATATATCCCTGGCTTTCTGTACAATATGGGAGCATTTCGGTTTGTTAATTTCATATGCTTCATATAATAGTATTAGTACCACTCTAGTAAGAGGTAGGACTTGCTGACTGCTTTACAAATCAAAAATATCTCTTAATTTTCTGTGTAATGTGGGGATATTGTGGAAAATATGGCTTCTGGCGGATGACTATATGGATGGCGAAAAGACTGTATCAAGCTTGGAATCTGCTGTTACTTACACATGTGCCTCATCCTGCCGCCTATCTTACCGGGTGGCAACAATAGTGGAAACTGTGGTTATTTCTATTAATATTAGTAGTGGTATAAATATATATACATAGATATTACTAAATTATTAAATACTTTTGTCGCGAAATTCAAATGAGCCAATGAAAATAATGAATTGGCAAATGGCTCTGGGGGTCTAGGCGCTTTGTTAATACGCTTATGGCACCTATAACTTTCCTAACTTTTCTTATAATTTTGTTTATTTAAACTGTAATAAAAGCATGTTTTCTAATTTTTAAATCTTTTTTTTTTTTTTTTATAAAAAAAATAATATTAATGTATTTTTTTTAAAAAGAAAAATTAGAACACAAAAACATGTTTTATGTGGAGTTCTCGTGGGCATTTATCAGAATAATCAAATAATTTAACACACAATTTAATATGGATTTTATTATTTTTATGTTTCTAATAATTCTATTTTATTCAATAACATAATTGCTCAATCTGTTTTTTGATACTGCCAGACGTGGACAATCCTGTGTAAACACATTAGTGTGTACAAACTATAAACTTAATATTTTGTTTAGTAAAAAAAAAATTTCTTTAATTGTTGATGAAGAGAAAACTTAAAATTTTGAAATAGTAATTTTACTATCGTTTTTTCCTAACCTACTAACAAAAAATTAATAATAAAGTATTTTAACTATTAATCATTTAAAATAATTAAAAATACTATTTATCTTATTTTAGTACTATTATTACCAATGGGAAATATGATCATTATTAAGTAGTTTTTGAATCGGAAATTTAAGTAGATGGTTGCAGTTTACCTACAATACTTTTCTTATTACTTATTGTATCATATTGGATATCGTAATTTAATCAATAAATCTACCCATCATCAATTAAAATGTATTATTTCATATATAAACTATAATCACAAAATAATAATCATATTAATATAGTAACTGTGTGGGAAATTTTTTTTTTCATATTTTGGGATGTACTACTTTAAATGAAATTGAAATTTAAGGTGAAAACAAGACAAATAAAGGTAGGAACTAGGTTTTAGTATCATTAATTCATTATTTTTTCTTAATAAAAGGAACATTTTGTTATATTGATAAGTATTCTGTAACCATTAAAATGATTAAAATATTATAGTATGCCGATGGCAGTGAGTGGTGTTTTGAAGTAATAGTGTGTAGGTGCTAGTGAAATGGTTAAACACAGAACTATTAAAAAAAAAGTTTTTATTCCATCTGCTACAGGTTTGTCATCCCAAGTTCTGCACTATCATAAGCCAAGATTTATATAAAAATTTCTGTAAATTGATATGATTTCAAACTTTATGAACACATGTATATTATAATTATTACTTTACCAATTACAATTACTTTTTTACATAACTATAAAGACTAAATTTATGTAATTTAATAACTATTTTTACACCCATTATAGTATATTAAAAACCTTCCAAATTCCATTGCCGACTTGAAATTTATGATGGACACATTGAACAAGAAGTATAAAGCGTGTAAAGTGGACAAGAAAAATAAGGTATTGCCTTCAACCAGGCCTGCCTGGAGTATTGGATCAAAATGCCAAAAATGTTTTGACTCAGATTTTTATGCCACAACCCAGCTTTGCAAAATGTTGAATATTTAAAGAAAATTTGACAGTTTTTCTTTTTAATTTTATGACATTTTATTATTAATTATTTTTACTATTTTTAATTCTATGTATAGTATAGATGTATTTTTGATATTAAAATTGCATCATTTTATAGCTGCCATTTATTTTTTTTACATTTTTTATTTGAATATGACGTTTTTACATAACAGTCTTTATGTATCATTATTTAATAATAAAAATAGAATAAAAATATTAGTTACATAATGGCTTTGTATTTAATTGAATTGTCATTGTTGCTTCTATTTTAAACTGGTTAGAAAAAAAATTTTCCTGAAATAGTTTTCCAACAATTAATTTTCTCTATTGAATACCATTTTTCTGAATAAAAACTAATATACAGTGTATTTATTTGTATTATTCAAATATGAAAGTACAATATATGTTTGCATAATATTCTGGTATTTTTAAAAAACTAATATTATAAAACTATTAATAAAAAAATAGACAAAATGTTAATTAAGATCAATGTTATAAGATAATTTATTATGCTACTGTTATCAACAAATTCATCAGACCTATATTTTAATAATTAAACGCTTTTGATATCTGTATTTAAACTACCTTTCCTTATTTTTATCCAGATTCAGCTTCATTACATCAAAATTTAAAAATACAGAAAATAATTAATATATATATATATAGATATTGATTTACTTTATTGCCTTGATAATTTTTTTTTTTTTTGCCACCTCTGCAAAATTTTCTTCTAAAAGGTGATTATTTTAGAAGTTACATACCAAATATACATAATATATATATTAGATCATAAATAATAATTGTTTAGGTTCATTAATTATTGTATTTGTGAGAGCAGGATGCAAATACCTATATTTTATGAATAATAACCTAATATTACACTCTCAAATAAATTTGCTCAAGCACATAACAAAATAAAACAATATACGTAATCAGATAAAATAATACGTAATATTCTAAAAGAAAAAAATTAAACATATGCAATAAATGCATGCATTTTTTATTTTTTTATTTATTCATTTATCAATTCCTTATTATTTTTCACATGTTTTCAAGACCATGTAGTATAAATAGTATGATGTTTCCAAAAAAAAAGCATGCAAGGAGGGAGAGAGGTATGTTACCAATATTTTTGATTACAAAGATATTTATAGTAATCATATTATTCATATTATAATATTTATAGATATATTTTCTCATGATAACAATAACACAGTAACATTCATAAAATAACTTATTAAGTAAAATTAATAACAATACAATAAAGAGTATGGGCCCTGTTCTTAAATGATTACCCATTCTTGACGAGGAAGTTCAAACCCCTTTACACTTTTAGTGGAATCCTTTATCAGATTCTTATAAGATACTGTTCTGCCATTCCTCTTCGCATTTTTTTCACATCACTAAATTGTGATTGCATTAGTTCTCTTAGCTTGATCGATGGCGGTTTTTTTACTTTTATCTTATATCTGGTATATTTTCTAACTGTCTGTAGAGGATAGAGTTTTTGTATTTATCACTTATAAGAAATAGTCTCACTAATGTTTCATTTCTCCTAATTACTGGTGGTGTGATACTTGAAAGTACCTACAATACTGGTATTGATTGTACCACACTACTTATTAATCACATGGCACTGATCAGTAGTGTGTCCACTTTTCCTGAGTTCATATTATTTGATCAGAATGGAGCTGCATATTCTGTTGCAGAATACACTAATGCTATTGCTGCTATTCTCAGCGCAGTAAGATCTGCCCCCTCTCCTATTCAGTTCCATTTAGTTTCTTTTATTATTAGGTTCACTCTTATTCTAAGTTTTTTTGTAGCTTCTGTATATGATTCTTATATATCAATAATGATAGATCTTTTGTTAGCCCCCAAATACTTTAGTGTAAAATTGTGGCTTCTACCAAATACTATAAATTAGAATACAGGACACTTATGAAATTTCTGGTGACGCTGTAACGCTCAATTTCACTATTGCGCAGGCTTGGATCCAAAAGGTTCTGTCTGAAAACGCAATTTTTTAGGAGAGTTAATTGAAGTACATTTGAATATTTCTTAGCTTGTAGTAATTCAATTTGGATGAAAAACTATCAACAAATGTAAAATTTTAAATTACATCAAATGTGAAACCTTAATTGTTATTTAAAATCCTGGTTATTTGATAATATTAATAAAACCAAACTTGACATCAAAAAGTTCTAGAGAGAAAACCATTTGTCACAAAAAATAAAATAAAAATATTAGATAGGACCTTTTTGCACAAAAAATAATGAACTAATTGAACCACTTAGAACTTTTTTTCAATTTATTATCCAAATATAATAGTTTTTTTCCATGATAGAACCATTTCGCTTAAAAATTAATTATATTATATTTATATTCAGTTCTATCTGAGGTTTGTCATAGAATTAGTTTGAAGTTATATAGAACCCTTGGCTGCATCCTAATTGGTTCCCATACCTGAAAATTGACATCCGAATTGGTTCCCAACATTCCACGAAACACATATCCGACTTGGTTCCCGATATTCTAGGTAAGTGAAACACATCCGAATTGGTTCCCGAAATTCTTTGTAAGTGGAAAAAAATTCAAAAAATATTTTTAATGTAGCGTGGACGATATTTGAACATTTAAAAAAAAAAGTTGAAAATGTTCAATAGAACTAAAGTTATTGCAATTGTCAGTTCATTGTGAAACACTCTATATATAATACTTATTATTATTAATTTTGTTTTTTTAAATTACATTCATGACAAAAGCTAAAATTTTTAACCATTTTTATTATATTATTTATTATTATTTTTACAGAAAAAGAAAAATTGCTGAATTGAAAAACTGTATAGTTATTTTATTATTTATTATTATTTTTATAAAAAACAAAAATTGCCGAATTGAAAAACTGTATGGTTATTATATTACTTATTATTATTTTTTTAAATTTTTATAAAATGGAAAGGAAAATTGAAAATGCTTTTTACGGATATACCCGGGAACCAATTCGGATTTACCCTTCGTAACAACCCAGGAACCAATTCGGATACACCGGAACCCTTTTATTCTGAGTAACTTCATTTAGTCTTAACATATTGAACTCCTTACTAGCTAGAAAAATGTGCAGTACAATTCAATACAATACAAATAGTCCATATAACGAAATCAAATATTCAACAACAAAGATCACATCAAGAAAGAAAAAAATAATTATTAAAGTAAGTATTCTGACATTTCATTGTAAAAAATTTACCGCACGACAATTGATTGTAAGATTATTTATTGGAATAACAATTATTTACCGAAGCAAAATGTATCGCAAATAACAATAATTAGTTTGTAATGCGCTTTTTAGAATTTGAACGAAGTGAAAAAGCTAGTATTTTTATAATGTTAATTTTTTTTTTCCTTTAATTTTTTTCTGTATACACTTTTGTATGAATCAACTTGTCCAAAAGTCTCAATCAGCAACTTTTTGAAACCGGATTTGCCTCTAGTTGGAGAGACCAAGGTCATTTTTTTAAACTTTTCAATTCTTCATTTTTTTTTTTTTTTTTTTTTTAAAACTACCCAAAATTTGACAAAATAGACTCGGAAACCATCATTATTTGTTCCTAACTTTGTGAAAATTTAAACATAGATAGACAATAATATAAGAAACATTTTGGCGCAAGAAAATTTAGAAAATGTAAAAAACATTTTGGACATTTTTCTCATTTAATTTTTTTTTCATTATATGTTAGATAAAAATAAAGTATAAACAAGAAAGCCGGACATATTTTGCACCATGGATATTCTTCGCTTTTCAGATACTCTGGACGAGTGTGTTGAAAATGATGACTATTATTGTTCTTTATATTATTAATTTATTTCGTTTAGAATCATCTTTTTGAAGAAATTATTTAGTGTTTCTTCAAAATTATACACACCCTTCAAGGGTGTCTGACCCGAGGAACGAAGAATATCCGTGGTGTGTAGGATGTCCGGTTTTCTTGTCTATACTTTACTTTTTCATAGTTGATATAACTTTTTTGGCTTCAATTTTTGCAGCATTTGAAATATAATTATTATGTTTAGTAAATTTTGTTACTTTTTCATCTACTGACTACTACATGTACCCAATCTTTACATTTAAGACTACGATATACCAAACATTTCCAGCAGTGGCGGATTTTCAAAAAATTTCTGGGGAGGGTCAAGTAATATTTACGAACTTCAATGGTATTATTTTAAATTCTGAACAAAGTGAAAAAACTAGAGTTTTTTATACTTATCCAAAAGCCTTGATCAGCAATTTTTCGGAACAGGAATTGCCTATATTTGGTACTTTAGAGAGGTAAATTTTTGGATTTCCCAATTCTTCATTTTTTTTTTTTTTTTTTTTTTTAGGGGGGGACTACCCTAAATTTGACAAAAAAGTCTCGGAAACCATAATTTTTTGATCCAAACTTAATTATTATTTAAACATAGATTAGATAGACAATAATATAAGAAACATTTTGATGAAAGAAAATTTTGAAAATGTAAAAAAAAATGTTGGATATTTTTTTAACACTTTTTTCCTTTTTGATTTTTTCTCATTAAATTTTTCCCCATTTCTTTATTTATTTAATAATAAAAAAAAAAAGTAAAGTTAAGATAAGAAAACCGGACATACTTTGCACCACAGATATTCTTCGCTCTTCTGGTCAGATACTCTTGGTGGTGTGTTGAAAATGATGACTATTATTGTTCTTTATATTAATAACTTCCTTCGTTCAGAATCATCTTTTTGAAAAAATGATTTATCGTTTCTTTAAAATTCTACATATCCACCAGTATCCACAGTATCTGATCTGTGGAGTGAAGAATATTCGTGGTGCAAAGTATGTCGGGTTTTTTATTTATATAAAAAACAAGTTTTAACTGAATTAATTAATGAACTGTAGATAATTTTTACATCAAGGGACCATTAATGCAGACGATGTTATCAAATTATGAAAATAGAATTGTTGAATGATGAAAAATAATAATTCAACATATATTTTTATTATTTCAGTACATATTTTGAAACATAGACAAATAATGTATACAGAGATTAATAAAATTGTGTATCACTGCTTATAATAAAATAATATATCGGAGTCTGGGAGGGGTCCAGACCCCCTGACCCCCCCCCCGTAAATCCGCCACTGATTTCCAGTATATTTTATTCTCATGTTCGCATTCTTTAATGTGTAAAACAATCTTTATAAATGAGCTTATTTTTATTTTTTCACTTAAAACGTATTCTAAAGCCATTTTTCATTAAATTTTTAAACTAAGTTTTTTAAAAATTCAATGAACTTATGATATTTTACTGCATAAGGTAAAAGTTCGAAATACAATAATTTTATTTTAGTATATCATCTGAACATAGTTAATTTAACACTGATATTGTGCCTATATAATTGTCGACATTGTCGTCCAATTACTTCTTATTTAAACTGGTAGTGCTAGATATAATATAATAGAAGATTTACTATTAATCATTTTGCGGTCAATTTTATCGTACGATAAATTTCTATGTGATAAAATATTTGCGGTAAATTGTCGTGCGCTAAATTATTTACGACCAATTGACGTATATCCAATAAAGTAATATAATTATAATAAACCTAAACTAAACTTTTTTATATTAATACATTAATTATACAATAATATTACAATATTGAATATAATATATATAATATTTTTCATGGCACACTCGAAAAAAAAGCCTGACATACTTCGCACCTTGAGTGAGATACTGCTGACGGCTAAGTTGAATTTTAAAGAAACGATAAATCATTTCTTCAATGAAACAATACTGAGCAATAGCTTCAAATGCTATAATATAATAATAATAATTGGCGATAAGAATATATTTAACAAAATGTTATTTAATAATGATGGGAATTCGATATTTGTGTGTGTATGCGCGCACACGCGAGTGTATGAGGTAATAAATGTCTTAATAAAAATAATAATAGCAATAAAAATCTATTTTTATAAATTAATAAATCGTCAACCTCTCAGTAATTAGTGTAATTGGCATTTTGGTCTATTAATGGGAATTTTTGGGTTTTGAGCTATATACAAAATTATTTTTTTTCCAATAATAGGTACATCGAATAAAATTCACTACATTTTTTTGAATGTCCAGTAAAGTTCAGTTCTATTAATTAATAACTAAGTAATCTATCTTTATTTTTATGTATAGTAAATTATTTATATAGTATTTAACATTTATAATAATTTTTCTGATTTTTTTCCAATCAAAACCTTGTAAAATTTTAGATTCTGAACAAAGTGAAGAAGCTAGTTTTTCTACAATGATGTTTATTTATTAATTTTTTTTATTTTTTTTTTTTTCTGTTAACATTTTTTCGTATAGAAATACTTGTCCAAAAGTTTCGATCAATAACTTTTTGAAACCGGATTCGCCTCTAGATTGTACTTTAGAGAGGTCATTTTTTGAATTTCTCAATTCTTCAATTTTTTTTTTTTGGAAAAAACTACCCAAAATTTGACAAAAACGACTC
>JAIPRM010002610.1:0-29664 GCA_025469315.1 Stegophylla sp. TES_Ste_2020
ATATAATAAAGTGTAAATATAATATTCTCCTAAAAAAAAAAAAAAAAAAAAAAAATGACTCTTTTAAACGGTTTCTTTTCACACCCGTATAAATTGGATAATCATCCAATTGATCATTGTCGATTTTATTCTTCCCACAAGAAATCCTTTGGGTCCACGAAACTACTATTGTTTGCACTGTATAACTGTCATATCGGTGACCCCGGCGGCGGCGTCAGTGACGGCCGTCGTAAATAATTCAACGCGAATATCGAATTTAATATTATTAATATTTAACGCTGATTATTAAAAATTTACCGGAATTCCGCGTAAGTGCTCGCTCATCATATATTTTCAATTTACCCGCACAAAATATTATATATATATATATATATAGGTTACGACAACGCGCGTCACTTTAACACACTTTTTACACTTATTCACATTTTTCAACACACACACACACACACACACACACACACACACCCACGTTTACGTTATTACATTATCTGTTTACGGTCAAATTTTTTTGTATTGTGCGTAACTGTTATTACTTTTTCTGGAGTTGTCACGTGATGAAGTTACGTGAACACTGCGAACATATAATATATTAAACGTACGTTCAGCGTGATCCAAACACATACATATTGCACGAGATATAATAATAATAATAATAGTAATATATCGAAGAGAATCGTTCGAACCTTTCTTGTAAATACAATAATAGTACGCTGCGCTTTTATTTGATACCGAAAAATATTATTATTATTTTTTTTTCTTACAAGAATACGATATCGAATGTGATATATAAAATACGTAAGCTTTCATTTGGAAAAAAGTAAATAAAAAAAAAATAAACTCACGCCACCGAACACACAATGACGTGTGATATAGTTCAGTGGTTCCCAATTGGTAGTCCGCGGATCCCTAGAAGTCTGTTAGGTCGATATTATGGGGTCCGCGGCTGTGTTCGTCAGGACGAAACCTGTTGTTATTATAGTTTGTCTTTTTTTTTTTTTTTAAGAAAATGTGTTTATAATGTTACAAAAAGGTGTGTTTATTAAAATAAATCATGAAAAAAAAAAAATGTATTTCTTCATTTTCATGTTTAAATAAAGTTGAAACAATACATGTATAGAAAGCAGGAATTTTCACAAGCACGTTCGTAAAAAGGTTCAATTAAAGTTTTAGCTGGGGGTCCTCGGCACAACGCTAATTGGGAATCACTGATATGGTGTACGGAATATCGCAGGCCGAGTCGCGCAGTAATAACGTTCAGAGTCTGGCGTTTCGTTCGTTTCGAATAAATATATTTTAATTATTCGCCATACACGAGGGTCGAATCGCCTACACTCAGTCAATCGTATACATATGCCCTTCGATCGTTTTGTATACTTTTAAAATTGTGTAAGACAATAAATGCACACGACCCGTTGATGTAAATAATTATATTATTGTACAATACGAGTTGTATTTTATTTTATTGCACGACTTGAAACGTTTATTATACGTCCTGTTAAAAGATAATTCTTCATTATTAGCCTTTTCGCTCCGCTCAAAATCTAAAATATTCAATTTTGTAATAGCGTCAAGTTACTGAGTTGACCTAGAACGTATGAGCTACGTGTTATTTTCCTTATACATATTATACAACAAAAATTTGATGTACAAGAATATAACTATTGTAGAACTAAGTGTAAATACTTAAACTTTTGCTTCAAAGCACAGCAAAATTAACTATTTTCGTGGAGAATGTCGGCGAGTTCAGTAAAATATTCGACTTATGGTTTTTTTAAGTCGTGTATTTTTATACATAACGTATAACACACGATATTTAAGGCCAGTGGTCGAATTTAAAAAGATTTATGATGGGAATGGTGAGAAAAAATTTCTTTGTGTTCGGGTTCAGGTCGGAAATTTGATAATCGCAGTCGTGGAAAATACAGTGTGTACGTGTGAATGAGCAATAATATACGTATACAATATTATTATATACTGTTGCTATGTGTAATGTGGATGCGGGTGTGTGTGTGTGTGTGTACACATACGATAGGTTGTTTTTTTTCATTTTCGGTCGGAAAGGCATTGGCAGTAGCTGCTAAAGGTGCGCGGACGTGAGGAGATTTTTCCTTTGGCGGCAATAACGGCGTTATATCCCCCACCCCCCCTCGAGAATTGTCCTTTGTTGTAAAAAAAGAAATAAATCTGCTCCGGCAAAATTGATTTTCCCATCGGTTCACGCCGCCGCCGAACGCGTTTCCACGTATCCCACGCCAAATGGTTTCTTTTAATTTCGGCCCCATGAATAAAAAACAATTAATACGTGTCGCCCGCGGCTGTGTAGTACGGTTCTCTGCGTACGGTGCTGCTACCAAATACTGCAGCGCGCGGTTAAAACGCCAATTCATTTGTCCGCTCGACCGTCGCGAGGGGTTCGTATCTCGTTCGGTTTTTAACACGCCCTGTATTTACTCAACAGTATATCGTATCCGTACTACTCGATTGTTTTCCCAGATTTGTATTCCAAACGCGCTAAATTTTGTGTAAAATTAAAAAGGAAATATTAAGCAAATCACGGAATTTTTCTCGCATATACCGTTCATATTTTTCTATATTTAATTCAAAAACCTATAGTCGTGTTAAGAATACGAATGGTAAATCCAAAAATATTAAAGTTTTTTATTTATTTATTTAAATTATTTAATTAAACCGATTAAAACCACTAATTTATCTCATAAAAAAAAAAAAGTCGATTTAAAAATAAAGGACTTAAAAATATATATTATTAATGGAAATTTTTCATTTTAAACACGGTTCGAATAACACAATTCGAAAAAAAGCCGGACATATCTACTTCGCACCATGAATATACTTCGCTTTCTGGGTGGATATTTTTGGTGGGTGTATTGAATTTTAAAGAACCGATTAAACATTTCTTCAATAAAACGATTTTGAGCAGAGGTTTAGTTATTATACAATAACCACGTAACAATAATAACTACCTTACCATGGTTACCACGGTCACCATGGTAGTGTAGGATAGAGTAGGAGAGGTTAGAGGAAGGTAGGGTAGTGGATGGTAGAGGAAAATATCAAAGTTACAAGTGTCAACCCTTTGAAATGATAAGAATTTTGGAATTTTGAAAGATGCTAAGTATACAATCTAGAACCGAATTTTGATTCAAAACGTGGCTGATCCAAGCTTTTGGATAATTGATACGAAAAATTGTTTACAGAACGGAAAAATATATAAATAAGCATCATTGTAAATTCAGAAGCTTTTTCGCTCTGCTCGAAATCTAAAATGAAACATGCATTTTACTTTTTTAGTTTGCTATACTTTTATATACATAATAATTGCAGCTGGAGAGGACTTCAATATTTCTATCATGATCCCCCGGTCCAATTCACCGCCTTCACATATGGTTTATCCGGAAGATTATGACACGGACGTCATACATAAACAAAAAAAAAAAAAAAAGTGTCCGGAATAGAGATGTCCATGTGTAACAGCTATATTGTGTACACCGAAAACAGATATTTTATTTTTCACACGAACGGCGTTTGCGGAGAGGGGGGGGGTTCTTACACCCTAAACACCTCCCCGGCTACCGAAATGAACGTTTAATATATTATATCGACTGTGGTTCTGCCTAATACGGGCCATGAACCCCGATTTTCCGTACAATTACCCGTAATCGCATAGGTATCGCATAGTAATCGGTGTCCGTTCTCGTTTATCGACAATACGATAAATTATATACCGTGAAATCGTGCAGTTCCACGCCCTTTATCGTCGATTTTCCATATGGATTGTTGTTCTATAAACGCAAAACGAATGTGTTCGTTTGAGAGAAAACGTTGCTGCTCGATTCCATCAGTAATAAATAATAATTAACAATATTATTTTGTAACAAGGACAACAATTTAATATGATCAGTTTTCGTGCCTCACAGTGTGTTTTACGTTACGTAAATGAAGATGTAAGAAATGTATAAATAAAAATTACAAGTGTTCCCACGAAAGTACAAGAAAATAACGTACCTTTTTTGACAGGAGACGTGTTATAATAAAAATTAATGACATTCAAATGACAATAATAATTCTGATATTAAAATGTTGTATATGGCGGCGTATATTTTATCAATTTAAAAATAAAATTACCAAACAAAAACTTTAATAAATAATATGGAGAGAACCGATTCGGAGAGATTAATTATGAGCTTTATATTTTAAGTGCTCGCTTTTGACTGGAAAAAAAAAACCGAGTACCTTTTAATCTAACGGCTATTAATGGCGTACATTTAGTATAGCGATGGACCGCTGACTTTAGAGTCCTTTGGGCAGTTAGTAAGTAGGCATTTGTGTTGTTAAAATTTCATATTAAAGTGATATGGCCCATTTCTTAACCTTCTTATTTACCAGAATTCTAGCGACCTATAATTTCTATTTTGTACATCACTTATGTTATATTTCAATAAAATTTTCAACTCAAATATTTCAGTATCGTGAATAAATATTTATTAAGTAATAAACAAATATATATTTAAATATTTTAACTTTTATTATAAATTAAAATCTGTTTCCTAATAATAATCCACGCCGATACTCATTTAATTCAATAAACTCAAAAGGTTTTGAAAAAATCATAAAATATATATATCTGTTGTGATATTTTGGAATTTAAATCTATCAAATATTTAATTTTTTTGGAATACTTGGCATTTTGGAAATATCTTAATTTTTATAAGTTTTATTTCTTTGTGGAATTTTAATATTTTGATATTGTGAGCTGAGCATACATATTTCCCAAACAGAACTAAAAAATAATATCAAATAAAACTCATCTGATTGTTAAAACTTAGAATTTGTATGAAACTAGTCATTTTTAGTTAAAGTAGCGTTTTTTTTTCCATCAAACCCTCATCAAATATTAATTTCTTAATGGTAAAGAATTTTTTCACTCAAAATACCTATTATTAGGTTTATTCTTTTCCCCGTTCTTCGTTTCTAAATGGTATACTTAACGTTTTTCGAAATTCACATCATTTCAAAGGGTTGATACTTATTGTCGTTTTCATTTCCTCCCCTACTCTTAACTACTCTACTTTCCCTTAATCTACTCTTCAAAATCCTCCCCTAACCTCCCCTTCCATGGAAACCGTAGTAACCATGATTACGTACTATTGTTATGTGGTTATTGAATAATAACTGAACCTCTGCTCAGTTATCGCTTTATTGAAAAAATGATTTATCGTTTCTTTAAAATTCAACACACCCACCGAAATTATCCCACACGAAAAGTGAAGTATATCCATAGTGCAAACTATGTCCGTCATTTTCGTTTCATCATTATCTTATAATAACAAAAGTTATTTACTATATTATGTCATAATATTAGATAGACAACATAAAACATTAAAAAATAGCTCGTATCTTTTATTTTAAACTTATTGCACCAAACACATTTCGTACTTTTTAATAATAATTTTAATTGCTATTTTCTTTTTTAGTTCATTCATGAATTTACAATAGTCCACCACCTCATTGGGTCCGTGCCTGTCGAAAGGGGGAGTTGGAAAGAACGACCGCGATTTCCACATGTGCGGGATAAATCCGGTACCACGTCACATCTCCTCGATTTGAACGCCCTGAGAGCCGGATTTAGATTCCGACGAAATCCCGAGTACAGTCGTCGCACGTATACCACCAAGGGGTGGTGTGGAGTTTATACTACCCCTCGGGTGAGGGCGAATCACTTTGACTCACTCTCGTCTTAGTCTCTCGTACGCGTGTGTATAAACCATATGCTTACAGTAGCAGTAAGGCTGTGGTGGCGGAGTTAATCTCTCGTCAAGTGTGTTGCTTTCGAGCTAAAGTATTTTGTCATCAATGATTTAGCCTCATCCGTTTTCTCCCCGCACACACCGCGCACTCGAATACCCCGAATGTGCCACTGCCGTAGACGAATCCAAGCCAATCCCGCAACGTCGCCCGGATACTGTCTGGAATTCCTAATTACAGTGAACACAAATAAATATAATATAGTACACCGTTTGACACTGTGATGGATCATCAAATATTATTATTATGTCTCGCGCGTATTAATAGTGCCCATGAAGACAAATCAATTTGAACTTTCACACGAAACGGGCAACCGGAGTGACAAAACGCGTGGTTTGCCCACTTTCTCCCGATCGGTTCCTGTACACTAGAACGTATCTATGATTTTACATAGGACAACAAATTAACACTTTTTGATTTCTCACCCTCCTATATTGTTTGTTATTACAGGCAAGTAAGAACAAGATTACACTCAACCACTCAACACGTGCCACAAAGAGATTGAAAAATATTGTAAATTGGGTGACATTGTCATTTTTTTAAAAATTATTAGAAAGCTATTGTACTTATAAGAAATGTATAAAATGAAAAAAATACAAAATATTTAAAACAACTATTATTTATGTTTTTTTTTTTTTTTTTTACCTACCATTCTTATAGAAAAACATTTGAAATTGTTTCAATTTCAATTGAATACCAGCAGTTTAAGTTTTTATTAAAAGAAATGGTTTTTAAATTGATGTTTATTATAATATATTTTCTTTTTTTAAAAAAAAAAAATACTTTATTTACTCTCTTGTTGAAGAAGTACTCTATATTATAAGTACTGATACGTTTAACATATGATTCCGATAGAAAATTCGGATTGCTTAATAGGTACTTTAAATGTGTCCATTCCCGAAATGCTCAACAGTTTTTTTCAAAAACGCTAACAGAAAGTTGAGCAAAAAGTATTTTTATGTAAAAAAAAGTGATATATATATATATATATATATATATATATATATATATGTATAAATATCATTAAAAAAACACTAGTTTCTTCGCTCCACTTGGAATATAAAATGGAATAAACTGTGATAAATGGAAAGCGAATTCTAGCTTATAAATAATTGTGTCCAGTACACAAAACCAATCACCCGTTCTCGGAATCCATTGTGGCCTAGAACACCCCAAAATAATAATGGATCGAAACCCGGAACGGAGATAAACAGTTTTAAACAAACATTTTACGAAAATACATTTCACTTCGTAGGCGGCACTCGCGTACGACGAGTGCAGTCTATTTATAGGTAAATCGCGGAAAATCGGCGTGGTTTGACGAGATACACAGTACCCAGATGAATGGATCCGAAAATAATATGTCATTTTATATGCTAATTCATCGTGAATAACCCTTTCCCATATCCTTAGTGGCGCGGAACACTCGGGCCGAGACATTATTAGACTCGCTCTTCCACCCCCAAAACCGGCTGAATTCTCAATTGGTTTCCATCAGCTTTGCGAAGTGTGCATTTCCTTATTTGTATAGGTTCCCGTATATTACGCGTGGAGAATATAATAGGTATGTTTAAACTTACTTTACGCGCCCACTCTCACTCGGGCTCAAATCTTCCATCAGTTAGTAGCGAATTTCGTCACAACGGTTACCGTCGATTGTATTATATAATAATATGTAGTTTATACGGAAATGAAGCTATTTTTTTTTTTTTTTTTGCAAAACCCCTGATTATGGGCCACGTGCTAAAATTTGTTTTGTGAGGAGGTGGGGGGGCTTAATTGTTGATAAATATTTCGAAAACCTTCCAGATAATCCTCAATTTTTTTTTTTTGACTTTTTTGACTTTTTTGACCTATACAATTTTTTCTTCAATATCAACAGATTGAAAGTGAGTTAAAGTTCCAATTTTCGCTATTTGTATTTATCACATTTTTATAATCAATATACCAATTACTTATAATTAAATGCATAACTGAATTTGGAAATAGAAGTGATAATTGAGAAAAAAAATATTCCAATGCAAACATGCGTACAAATTTGAATTTTTTAAAAATAAATGTAATTTTCATTACAATACGAGTTGAAACAATATTTGCATAAAAATCAAAATTTTATTTGATAAAAACTACCCGAAGACGAAATATTCCCTATAGTTTTTATATCACAATGAGGCAATAATAGTTATTGAAAACGTTATCGAGTCTGTATGAGAGAATAATTTTTAATTTGATTTTTTTGGTAGTTATTTCATGCGCCTTGAAAGACTTATAGTTAGTTTCGAAAACGATTTTTTAATGACAACTAGATGCGAAAAATGCTCTATAGAGTAGCCGGAATGAAACTTTTAAACCACTGCTTCCATGTGAAATTTTGTGAAAGAAAATAAATATTCATAATATATTATTATAGAAACAAAACATTCTTCTTTTAGCTTGGTATGTGAAAAAAAAAACGGTAAATTATTGAAATTGTTTATACGCATTGCTGTTTCTCCTCCTTTGACGCCAAGGTCGAATTTCATTTCTCAAATCGCTCGAATATTATTGATTTCGGTTTACTTTCATTTTTTTTTTTTTTTTTTACCGTGCATCTCTCTGCTCATATTACATAATGTTTTGACGTTCTTATCGCAAAAGGTCCGTAGTATTATTATTTTAAACAAAATTTAATAATGCATTCGGTCTTTAAAATATAATAATATAATATATTTTATACTGACGGAGTATATTACATAAAATGGGGGGGGGGGGCGAAAATAACAGCGATCCGAATAAAAATGCATTGTAATCTGATCGACCGGACATACCTAACTCTTTATTTATATCGGACGACAAATGAATTTCATTTACAGAGTTCCGGAAAAATCACAATATACGTATATTACATTATATTATAATAATAATTGTTGAACGTTCAGCAATTTACCGCATTCCAGAATAACGGAGGAAATTAATAACATCAAATCAATTCCGCGAAAACATCACGAATATAGCGTTTTGAATGATTAAAAATTATTATTTTTTTCACGATAATTCGTGCGGATAATTCCCTATCCGCACACGATATTTAATATTTTATATTAAAGTAACACTTGACAAATTTAAGGCATCAATTTTTTTTTTTTTTTTTTGAACACCAATTTTGTATTTTAAATAACTTTTAAATTGTCGTCACACACTTTTATGATCCAATTTTTTGTTTTTGTTTTGTTTTATAAAGTGTTGGTTATTTCGTTCAATGTTACAGTTTACTAAAATAAGTGTTTAACCTGAATGGATATTGTTTAATTTGCTTAAACAAATAAAAAATTAAAAATTTGAAATCTATTTTGTAAATCAAATCCGTTTAATTTCCTCTAATATACAAATAATATGCAAAATTAAACTTTGATGTTGAAATAATATAATAAAATAGTGACAACTATTGTATAATTTTTTTTCCACTATTAAATGTAGGAGTGACTGAAAAGTTGTGTTTATGAAGATTAAAAATTTGAATATTTCTACAATTTCGTTCTAAAAACAACTTCGAAGTATCGACTATTTTAGTAATGCAGTATTTTTAAATATATCATTTCAATTTTCTAAAACATTTAAATACTAGGATTAATTACATTTTTAATTCATATTTTATTGCATATTTTTCTGTTTAGATATTGGTATTGGACATTGGTATCTTATTAGAACGATTAATGAACCTTAAAATTGATTATTTAGGGCACGTCTTACCTTTTTTTAGATTCTAAGTGGAGTGAAAAAGTTAGTGTTTTCACAAAGATGTTTATTTTTTATTTCTTCTATTCTTACCTGTAAACACTTTTCATTTAGAAATACTTATGCAAAACTTTCGACCAGTGATTTTTCGAATTGCAATAATTCACTTCTAGAAGGTAATTATTACAAGTCGTTTTTCGAAATTCTCGGTTTATTTGTCTGCAAATAAACTACAAAATTCATGTCTTACTCGTAAACAGTAGAAAATGTCTCGGCAGGGGCATCAAAAAATAGTTTTCCACGGGTGGCAATAGTTTAAATCCGTCTCTGTTCTGATAACGAAATTCCGACCGGAACTCGAGTTTACTTCAGCTAGACTTTCTGACACGTGTCGGGGCGGAGGTTTTATTTCATCTGTTCTGATGACTCAACACTACATAATTTTCAAGCGGAAAGACGCGTATACGATTTTTTTTACGATGTCATCGATAAGCGAAAATTCATCTAATTACCGCGACTCTAAGTATCGCGATTTTTATTAATTTATCACGATTTAACATCGTTATTTCGTATTTAGAAACAACGCAGTTTTATTGCACGGAAGTCATAAAAACACTGTTATCGCGTCGTTTCGTTTTTAAGTTATTACTTTATTTTTTATTCGACTCATTGATTTCGCCGACACAAATGATTACCGTAAAAGGGACAGTACAACGAAGACGATTCGACTAAATCCCAATTGTAACGATACTTCCGGCTTTGAACGTCAGCCGCGAGAGAGTGAAGAATAAAGCGAGAGCGATTTTGTTATATCATAAAGGTTGACGGAAACGTCAAAAAACGAAACAAAATTACGAAAAGCCTTACATTTGATGACATTAGTCTGAAGACCATGGGTGTCCTCGGATACTCATAGTGGGTGAGTTGAAGTTTAAAGAAAGGATAAATTATTTTTTTTTTTAATCGTAGGCACCCGCAAAAGGGGACAAGATCAAGGGGAACTAGCCCCTTTTGATCATCCGAAGGCGACTTTGATTTTTATTATTTTGAACAAAGAAACACTTCTTTGATATTTTGAGTGTATAGATAAATAAATTAGAAAGAGACCAAAAAAAAACTGCACAATATTCTTCATATTCATATGAATCCCTTTGTATCCTATTTATACCTCCATAGTAATAAATAAGGCTAGATATTTGATGCGCTTTACATTGTTTTCAAATTTTTCCTGTGCCATACTTGTTATACCATAAATTATTTTTATGTACATTTAAATAATAAGAAGAAATTTAATTTTATATTTTTTGACAATGTATTATTTTTAGATTTATGTTCCAATATTTTTGTTTAGTTTATGGGAAAATTTTCGAGATTATAGATTTAAAATTCAAATTTGAAATTGTTATTTAAGATTTTTACGGGAAAAATTGATTTTAAAATAAATAAAACAAATTATCAAATCGTATTATTTTATCGAGCGATATGAAAGAGCTTTTATAAAAATATAAAGCTTCTTTCATAAAGTTTCAATAAAACTTACTGGTGGTAAACAAAAGATAATTTTTGCTCGAAAATCTGAAGCAAGCTCTTGTGGTTCAGTGCAATAACTCAGAATTTACAAGTAAATATAATATGATTCAAATACATAAAAATAATTAAAAATAAATGAAAATAATTTTAACTGAAATAATAACATGACCAAGTCGTCACAGGACAATTTTGTTGATTAATTTTTTTTTAATGAAACTTCTTTTTGTTTAGGTATAAAAAAAAATATATATTATGTCAAATATAATTAATTTATACCAAAATGATTAGAATTACATTTTTTAAATCATTAAAACATTTATTCAATATGCACTTAACACTATTCCTTTTTAACTTTTAATCTATTATAAATTAGTTTTTAATGCTTTTTTTAATGTATTTAATGAGTTTCTAAATCATGTTTTGCAGATTTTTTTTAGAGGATTAAAATCCCAGTCCAAGTGATAAACAAAATAAAACTCTACATATTCTATAGTTTTCTATAAATAATGTATCTCTTTTCGATTCTGAACGAAGTGAAGAAGCTAGGGTTTTTACAATGATGTTTTTTTTTTTTTTATTTGAACACTTTTTCGTATAGAAATACTTGTTTAAAAATCTCGATCAGCAAATTTTCGAAACTGAATATAACTCTTGTTGGTTCTTTAGAGACGTCATTTATCGAATTTTTCAACTCCTCATTTTTTTTTAGGGGGGACTACTCAAATTTTGAAAGCGTTGTGAGTTTGCCGAGTACTATATTATTATATCGAGTAGTTATCATAAAAATAAAAATTAAACTCAATAATTGTGGAACCACTTGATAATAAATAGTGTCTTCAAATTCAAAAATGATCCCAAAGTTTTCCGCTCCGTTTCGGTGGAGTTTTCCGAGTGTGTGAGTTGTGCGTGGATCGCTAGGTATTATTCGTGGCACCGGGCGCTCGGTGCAGTATATTTTAAAACCCGAAAAAACCCGAATAATAACAAACCAAGGGGGAGGGAGGGAAAGAATCTTAATTTCCGGTCGCTGGAAAATGTAACGCACATAACACCACCATATTGCATCCCCGATACGACGGTAATATTATACATATTAAACCTTCACGCCGCCGCTCCGAAATCAAAACACTTCATATTTACGCGCACGGCGGCGGCGTAATATCATAATACGTAATATACATACGCGCCGAGGTGTTTGAAAATTGCTTTTACCGGATAAGTGAAATATCAAATTATTATTACCGTTATTATTGTTAGAATATTATACACATCGCGTTGGAATATTCGTCGAAACCGAGGTTCGTTTGTTTTGTCGCACAACATCACGTTGTGCTGCATGATACTCACGTACTACGGTATACTGTATGTACTATATGATAATAATAAAATACATATTTTCAATTTAATATACAGGGTGTTTTAGTATAATTCGACAAATTCAATGACTTATGTTCTGTTGCTGATTTTAAACTTTTTTTTTTTTTTTTAATCATTCGCTAACCGCATTCGCTCGGTTCTGTTAAAATGTCTTTTTAAAATTTATCTACAATGATTTTTTTAACTTTTTAAAATTTGAATTTTTTTTTTTTTTTTTTTGTGCATAATCTAGAGTATAATCTTGAATGGTTGTGTGACAATAAATTCAAATTTTCAAAAAGTTTAAAAAAATAATGAATAAATTATCAAAATTTAATAAGATATTTACCAACAAAATTTTTCTAAAATTTAGGTTTACGAAATGGCTGTTTTGAATATTTTCTAAAATATTGTAATAAAAAATTTGATATTTAAAACTTTGGGTACTGAAAAAAGGAACATTTATTGCTTTAGTAATGTTAAAAAAAAAAAAAATGAATTATTAAGAGAACAATAGTTATTGCATTGGTCAAATGTCCTGGAACACCCTGTATACACACCAAGTGAGAACTCGGTTCGAATTAAAAGTTTTTCCACTGCTTCATTATTATTCGGTTATGATTTTTAATTAGAAGATAAAACCCACTGAGTTCGAGCAGCTTTATATCGTAAAACATTAATTAAGTTGAGAATGACGTTTGCAGTTGTTTTGGAAACACCATGTTTGTCAAACAATATTACAACTATACGCACTAATTATATTTTTGTATATACACAATAATGGTTTACTTTGAGAATAGTTTGAACGACACTGTAAGTGCAAGTGCGATATTAATTATTATAATAATTTTCGCGAAATTTCAATTTTGAGCTATGCGCGAATTTGCAAAAAGTTTATTAAATCTGCCACGCGTTCGCGAAATATTCATTCTAATATTATTAATTTTAGTCTGTAAACTATTTTAATGAACAAATTCGAAACAGTTCAAAGCACTT
Organism: Stegophylla sp. TES_Ste_2020; assembly: GCA_025469315.1. Taxonomy (NCBI): domain Eukaryota; kingdom Metazoa; phylum Arthropoda; class Insecta; order Hemiptera; family Aphididae; genus Stegophylla; species Stegophylla sp. TES_Ste_2020. The sequence goes on from JAIPRM010002610.1 coordinate 13,420, forward strand.
TTTGTCACTTCACAAAACGCGCGTGTATTTACGCACTATACTGCTGTATTATCCGCTTCAGCGGTCTCGCACAATTTCATCGCGTACATTATCTTTAAAAAAAATAAAAAAAAAATGTAAATTTTGCCTCCCCCCCCCGTATTTGTTATCAACGGTTTCATTACATAACAATATAATTAAGACCGTCGTCGGTGATTTCGGAGATAAAGATTTTTTCACTACGAGTGTTTAGAAGTTATATATTATATTTTAGAGAGCATATAAATATCGTTGTCAAAAATATGTGTTTTTCGTTCTACTTTCAAACGCTACTACGAGATTGAAGTCGTTAAACGTTTATAAACATAATAATAATAATAATAATAATAATAATATACGAGTATGACACGCAGTAAACATTCGAATATCGTTTTACCACTTCGTGTTTAGCGTTTTAACAAAAATTATTATAATATTTACGTGGTTTATATTATTGTTTAAAATGTGTGAGTGTTTATTTACAATGCACTCATTCGTGGTATGTAGTGAGTTTGACGCGTAAAACAACGGCAACAATTTTCAAATACGGATTCTTGAGTTGTTTTAATGTCCGTCTTTTGTTCGAAAAAAAAAACGTGTCCACCTCAGATGTGATAATAATATGAAAATTTGGATAGGTATTCTAAATCCTTAAGTGTCGGCTTACCGAGGATTGTGAAAAAATGTTAACAAAAATACACACACACACACACACACGATGATACGGTATAAACGCGGTAAAAGATTCATTTAAATAGGAATTTCGTGCCAAGTTAAGTGTTCAACGGCGACGGAAATAATAATTATAATTATATGACAACGTGATAATCGTGACGTTTAATAACAGTAGTTAAGACGGTAAATAGTGAGTTCTCTTTCCCGACACGACACGTTTTTAACCGTAACGCGAGGGTATATTATGTTCTCCCACCAAAATTAATACGAGAAAAAGAATACTTTAGACGCGTCGGATGATACGTGCTGTCTAAGACCGACACGAGATATTCATGATTATGCTCATTTAAGCGTTCAAAATTAGATTTTTCGATATCATTAATTAAACGTAAAACTCAATTTTATCTATTGACAGTCGCAATAGATATTAAGCAAATTTTCAACTAGTACGCCATGCCCTGTAGTTATACGGAATAAGGGAACGGTTTAACTAATAACCAATGACCGTGAAACGATAACGAGAAAATTGTTCGAATGAAAAATAATAATACTATTATATCACATGCAGATTTTTTGTGTGTATTTTTCTTAAAATTAATGCACTCAGTTATGGAAGACATGTAAATTTAATTGTTTTGAGTTGACATTTGCTTGTATGAATACATACAACTCGCATATATATATATATACACAAATATATTAGATAATGTATTATTGTAAATCGTCAATGGATATGAAATAATAAAAATAGAGACTACTAAAGATTTTCCTCACGTGGCTTCTCTTAGCAATACAATATAATACGGTTGTGCCTAGTTCAGATTTATAGCAATCGAGAATCCTGTAGCGTAAAACAATTTTTTTTCTAAGCTATAGCATTTTTTTTAATTAACCGCTAAATTATATTGTAATACAATATAATATGTATTATATTTTTATTGCGTTGCTATAGTAAAGTATATATAATTCGAATAATAATATTATTATTATTATTATTATTAATATTATTGTTTTGATTTTCGTACGAGCTCGAGATGAGCAAGCGAGACTGTGCGGCGTGAAGACGTGCGCACGAGAACGAAAAAAAAAATGTAAACACCGATCGTGCTCATGCACGGACGGAGAGAAAAATATGCGAACGAGACGGGTGCGTTGACTGTTGTTGACGCCCGGGGCCACGCGGTTTTCATATGTTTCGTTGTCGTCGTCGCTGCCGCCGCCACTTCCGCGTTCGCTTTGTTTTCCGCTGCGCGCAATTTCAATAACAACAACAACAACACCGACGACGACGACCGCGATCGCTATAAATAACACGGGGTCGGGTGAAACGAGCGTCAAACGGACTCGAGACGCGTCCGACAACGTAGTCCCTTTCGCGAACACACACACACCGCGTCCCTTTGAAAAAACGTAATGTGGACGAATCGCGGATCGATGGTCGCGCTGGCGTTGTGCGTGGCCACCGTGCTGCTGTTGTCGTCACACCCGACCGACGCGGGACATCGGCGACCGTGTCGAGCCACGTCGGCGACAGCGGCCGCGGCGGCGGTGGCGGCGGCGGCTGCTAACCGTCGGCGGCATGAAGAGATGGCCGTGCTGCACCGCCGAGACTCGTACGAAGACGACGACGGCCAGGGCCAGGACGAGGACGAGGACGATTTCGAGACGGGTGACAATTACGCCGCGAGTGAAGGTGACTTTGAAAACGACGACCACGGCGGAGGAGGAGAAGACGACTACGGGGCCGGCGGCGGCGGCGGCGGTCACGACCGGAACGAGTGGCCGATCGCCGCGCTGTCGGACGACAAAAGTAAACGCGGCGCACTCGGGAACGCCAAATCGACGAGGTCGTACGAGAAAAACTCGATTCGCCCGCCGTATCCGGTGGCCGTGGCCGCCGGGGTCGTGGGCCAAGGGTTGCGCGTGGACACGTCGCTGCTGCGGGGCGAGACCGTGGAGCTGCCCACGTACGTGAACGTGCCGGTGACGTTGCGGTGCAAGTTCGTGCCGGTGGACGGGACGGACAACAAGTTCGAGACGGTCGTGGAGGCCATGCGCCCGGGTCACGCGGCCACGTCATCGTCACCACCGGCGTCCGCGGACCCGCGCGTTTCGCACGTCGTCGAACAGCTCGTGGGCTCGGTGGACGGCTGGCGCGACGTGGTCAAGTCCGCGCGTCCGGTCCGCCGGGCCATCGTCGAACGGTTCAGCAAGCACGCCGAACACCGCCTGCACCACCGCCACCGCCCGTACGAAGACCGTTCGCAGCGGTCCGTCGACGAGGAGTACTCACCGCAGCAGCACCACTTCGAGGGCCAGCAGTACGGTGCGGTGGACGTCGGTGGATTGCACGTCGCGGCACGGCAACGGGCGGCCGAACGGTTGCAACGGTACCGGGACGCTCGGCAGGACCGCCACTGGCTGGTCAAAGATCGTTACCCGAAAGCGGTCGACGACCGGCCTGCCGAATGGCGAAAATCCCAACGCGTACTGATAAAAAATCAATTGATCGACGACCGACGGCAGTCCGACGTAGAACCAGACGAATCGACAGACGGCCGTCAAGCCGAAGAAATGGACCACGGTCAGCAAGGTTACGGTCTGGAAGGCGACGATCAACAAGTTGTTGGTCGGGCGGAAGACGACAGTCAGGTGGGTCACGGACAACAAGACGACGACCAACAAGTCGTCGGTCAAGAGGTGGACGAAAGTCAGCAAAGTCACAGTCAACAAGACGACGATCAACAAGTCGACGGCCAAGAGGTGGACGAAAGTCAGCAAAGTCACAGTCAACAAGACGACAGGCAGGAACTCAAAGGCTGGCAGGTCGGCGGTCACCGAGGTTACGATCAACAAGTCAGTGGTCGGCAGGTAGAAGACAGTCTGCAAAGTTACGGTCAACAAGACGACGGCCAGGAACTCAAAGGCTGGCAAGTCGGCATTCCGAAAAACGACGGTCGAAAAGTCAAAGGCTGGCAAGTGGGTGGTGATCAAAGTTACAGTCAACAAGGCATCGACCGACAGGTAGATGGTAGTGACAGTCAGCAAGGTAACGATCAACAAGATGACAGCCAGGAAGTAAAAGCCTGGCAAGTCGGTGGTCCGAAGAATGACGGACGAAAAGTCAAAGGCTGGCAGGCGGGTGGTGAGCAAGGTCACAGTCAACAAGCCATCAGCCAACAGGTAGAAGACAGTCATGGTCATCAAGGTGACAGTCAACAAGACGATGGCCAAGAACTGAAAGGCTGGCAAATCGGCAGTCCAAAAAACGAAGGTCGAAAAGTCAAAGGTTGGCAGGTAGGTGGTGAGCAAGGTTACAGTCAACTAACCGTCGGTCGGCAGTTAGGAGACGATCATGGTCAGCAAGGTTACGGTCAACAGGATGATGGCCAGGAAGTCAAAGGCCAGCAGATAGGTGGCAGTCAACAAGTCGATAGCCAGCAGATAGATGACAGTCAACAAGTCGATAGCCAGCAAGTCAAAGGCTGGCAAATCAGTGGTGCGAAAAACGACGGCCGAAAAATCAAAGGCTGGCAGGTGGGCGGTGAGCAAGGTTACAGTCCCATTAAGGCTGACAAAATACATGTCATAGACCCGTCAATCGGTCGAGAAGAACCCGTGGTAACCGCCGAGAGGACTTTAGATGACGTGGACGGCCGACTGGAACGAGGAGAAGAATCGATGGAAGGATTACACGAACTCATCACCGTTGCGGCCGAACCCGATCTTGCGCTATCCGAAGCTATCGCTATTCCGTTGGATTCGACGTGAAATAGTAAATGTAAGTCGGCGATTATAGCCGATATTAATTTACATAAACGTGCCGAATATGTACAGTAACTTTTCGACTTAAGTTTTTCTACGTGTGTCGCATTTATTTTTGTAATTTATTTATTTTGTTTTATTTTACACTTTGTACTGTCACTTTGAGTTTGACGGGGTAGCGTAGTGTTAGGTTATACCTGCAGTATTATTCGACGAAAGTTTCGTAAAATAATTTATTTTTTAATGTTTACGAATTATTATAATCACATTAAATTGTACTATTACTGTTATAATATAAATAAATTCGTTTTTATTTTTATTTTATTTTTTTATCTGTTTAAAAATGAATTTTACGTAGCGTGAGTGTACCTTCTGTAAAACTGAAAACTCTTTTGTTTATAGGTGACTGAGAGTTTGTTAAGCAAATAAATAAGAAGTACTTGAGTAAAAATTAATTAGCTTGAATGAATTTTGCGGAAGTCATTAGTTGTTAAAGTGGCCTACATAGTTTTATCTTGTTTAGTAGTAGACTAGTAATTAAGTTCCAGGTTATGGACAAAATATAATATAATGTTCGTAGAATATTATAACTTCCCTATAGTGTTCGTTTACTCGAAAATGTGTATCATCGTTTGTTTTGTTGGTAATCAGAACGACTGACACTGCACGCAAGCCGCTATTAATTTATTTTATTTTCTCTCCTATTTTGTAGCACATCATGATCAAAATAAAACACTTTTTTCGTGCTCTGTTATTTCCCATACTTATACCAAAATGCAATAATAAGGAAACATATATACATATTATATACATAATATACATGACAAAACACTTTCATAGGATAAAACGCTTTGTTTGTCTACTCGTGATTAAAACATTTTGCAATCCTAGTAAAATTACAGGACCACAAACACAATTAAATACGAATGGAACAACTAAACGTCATGGCATAAATCAGAAAAATATTTTTGTCAATGCTATTATATTTGAACGACTGGGTGAATGAGATAAACAATAATAGTGCAAATAATGCATAACAATAATAATAAATAGCAATAAAATATAATATAACTGTATACATTGTAGTAATGAATAATAGTACTTAATAAATTATAAATTATAATACGGCTTTTGTGATAAGTATCGCATTTGTTTCGGTGAAAAAAGGTTCCGGAGTTCTATGAGGAACACCGTAAAACAAAAACGATACTCGCGTATACGCCACGGTCAACGTGTAATTTATTGACATGCTCTTCGCATGACTTCAAACACCATCTGTCGGCGCACATAAAACAACGCGACTCAGCCGTTATCGTTCGACACACCAAGAGCGGAAAATTTGCCAACACATTACAAATATTATTCAAATTTTCTAAATTAAAACAATTATTATAACGAGCATATAAAACAAAGATAAAAGTTTTCCTTCTTTCGGTTAATAAAATGTATAATACTGGCAGTGTAAAAAAAAAAAAATTGTAAGATTAATAAACTTAATAATTTTTAAGTAAAATTGTCGTCTTATATAAACTGAAGCTACACTCGGAATCGTTTTATTGAAGAAATTGTTTAAAATTCAACATACCAACCAAATCCCACCCGAGAAGCGAAGAACACCCATAGTGCGAAGTATTTTATGAATTTTTTTTTTTAACTATTTTATAATTTTCAATAGAATATTATTTCGTTAAACTATATTATTTTAGCCCTTTATTTCTCTAATAAAAATGACATTTTTTTTCTTTTAACAAGTGTGCGTTTCAATCGTATAACGTCACCGACGACGGATTAACGCGTCTCGATAAAATAAATGTCGTTAACGTATAGCATAATATAAACATTTTATGTTTAGAAACACACGTGTAATTGAAACGCAGAAATCTCGTTCCTTTACGATAATATTACGTTCGTACAGTGATAAGTTCTCTCTTTCGCTATTCCGACTCGTTCGAGTGTAATTTTCCACATAGATAATAAACGGCGTTTTAACAGTTTCATCGGAATTTAAAATAATAATAAGCACCGTTCAATGTGCGAAACGGATTTCGTATATAATTTCGATTGAATCGATGCCAACGACATTTACTTCCAATTATTATACGGCTACAAATAATATCATGTTTGGGGGTACCTATTCGCTGCAAACGCGGTGCAGGCATTTAGCTCGTGTTGTTAATTTCGTCAAACCCGCGAGGTAGATTTATCACACCGTCTGAATTCGCAATTTAATTCGTTTTCCGACAAATGCAGCGCTTAACGTAATCAGTGTTGTATAAATACAAAAATCAAAGCGTCTAGATAAAGATAAACGATACATCAACATATATTTATCTAGATAAAAATAAATAAAAGACTAGGTACGTTTAATCTAGGTAAAAAAAAAACCTTCAACTACAAATATAGATACCAGGTGGTACTTATGGAATTAATTTACCTTAGTAATTAAAAATAAATGTTAAATACAAAGGGCAATGTGATATAAATGGCACCCGGAAGGGGTGGAGGGCAAGATACATTTACTCCTTACATAAATCACGATTCAACATGTATTAATTTAGCATTTATTTTATTGAATTTATACGGTGTACAAATTTGTACACATTAAAAATATTTGTTACACTGAGCAATTAAAATCAATATTTTTTTTGTTTTGCGATAAGATAGCAAATGCTTACCCACAGAAAAAAAAAAAAAATAGAACTTACCAACGGTCCACATGTCTAGTGCAGACTTCATATACCAAATAATAATTAATTAAAAACTAGAAAATATACTCATATATCATTAATAATAGAAATATTGGAATACGCGTTTTGTGAATTTTTGCGATCGTTTTAATTTATCGAAATATTGAGTTTTACAAAAAAGTATGGCATTTGCTAAATATTAGCAAATGCTAACTAATTTACAAAAAGTCTAAAAATACAAAAGATACACTAAACCGACCGAAAAATGGCTGATTAACCATTAATTACCTAATAAAGTCAGAATAAAGTTGGTAGGTAACTACTGTTGAATTTCACATAACAAAACGCAGATAAAAAATAGATGCGAACGCCAAACGTATGAAGTTCCGGACTCTAGCAGTATATTGTCATGACGTCTGTGAGTGCAAAAGAAGACAATATTGTCATTGTCTCAAACTGCCACAGACAGATATATATTTTCGAGATAATCGCCGGCAGCAGTCGGTAAATAACATTGATATATGCCGTGTTCGTATGAATCAGTTCGTTCGTATAAACCCTATTATGTTACATTAGCGCCATCTTGTAATGTTCTGCAGCATCAATGGCTACGGTACGTGGTAGAGAAAAATTCTGTTTTCGATTATTTCGAGTACGACGAGCCGTTATACGCCTCGGTCAGACGTGAAATACAATGGGTAGTATTGTTCCCACACCAGAGACACAAATTTTAATGAGGCGTAATATTTTGCATGAAGAGTGGTATTGTATTCTACCTTCCATACAACATTTTCTCATTGCACATTTTGAAATGTGATGATTTTGATTATCAACGTTCAAATAATTTTCTAGAAAAATGTCACACGAGACAAGAAATTATCGTTGAATTTGCCACCCTTGAAGCTTGAAAAATCATTTTTTAAATTCAAAATATAAATTGTAATAATAAAGCTAATAAACTAATAAGTACCTATATAAGGTCGTAAAAATGTATTCTTAAAAAATAAAATAAGGCGGACATACATTGCACCGTGGGTATTTATCGATCCTTAGGTAGAATACAGCCTTGGTGGCTGTATTGATTTTTAAAGAAACGATAAATCATTTCTTCAATTAAACGAATTCAATACTGTATTAATTATGGATTAAACAAAATGTTGTTTAATAATATCAGGTACACGATAATTGTGTGTTTCAGCCGTCGGGTAATAAATGCCTTAATAAAAATATTAAATCTAGAAATCATCAACTGACCTTTAATAGGCAATTAAATGCTGTAATATACAATGTCAAAATGTAAATTATGCTCTAAAATTAAAAATATATAATATATTATTAATTGCTGAGAAGAATGTGTAGCTAGTTACGTAGCTATACGTGGATTTGTGAACCGGTTAAAGCTCTGCTAGTGATGTCATAAAACAGTCATAACATTATTTCAGTGGGAACAATATAATATTTTATTTATTCTATTAAATGTGTACTAACCTCACCATAATATCGCCAAAATAATAAAATGTATTTAACTTATTCCATAATTATCATAAAAAAAGTTCTCCGTTGTAATTCGGTATTTAAAACTATCAATAAGTTCTCACGGATTATACTAATATTATATTATAACGTAAATCGTAATATGAAAATAAAACATTTTACATAAACATTTGATGATGATTTTATACGTCATGTCTATAATACGTTTAGGTATATCATACAATATTACTGTTATTATATTAAAATATTACTATATTTAATAACGTGTAAAATTATGACCGAGTTGGAATAATCTTTTGAATTCAAATTATATTTTACCAAATTCAATTGGAATTTTCTCTACTGTCGATGGACATTTAAAAGTGAAAGTTTATCACTATCATATTATTATATTTAAAAATTTGAGTTCCTTGTTTTATTAAAATAAAATTGCAAAACAATCACGTTAGGTTGGTAATGCATTTATTACCAAATTTTGTGAATATGAAAATTACAGTTTTTATAAAATATTTTTACAGAATTCCAGTAGTATAACTTCTCAAGTTTTATCTTGTTTATCCGGTTTTCTTTAGAAAATCGTATTAAAATAATTTGGTATTCATTAGCATATTATGTAAAAAAAAAAAAGTAATGATATTAATACATTATACTACAATATACTAGAATAGTTAAAACACATGAGAGCAAAATAATGCACAGCGTTTGACATTTATTTATTTTTTATTTTTTAAACGTTTAAACCTATGACTCATTATAAAGTCTTCTGAAACTGTGGTGCTCTGTTTTATAAGACCTCATATTTTAATTTTTGAAATTTGATCAATTCTCTATAACAAAAACAGCCACGCGTAGTAAAATATATAGTATATTATGTTCTAATATGTAGTAATAATCGTACATTTATCAAAGATTTACATTTACAGCGTTATAAATCGCAATGATAGGCCGTAATAGCGTAAAAAAAAAAAAAAAAAAATAAATAAATTTAAGTTAATTTACAAAACATTATTTTTTAATAAGAAATTACGTTAGTTAAAAAATAGAATGAAAAACTTTTCAATCGAAAAATTTAATTAAACTCGTCCTCGTTGTTCACAAAAAAAAAAAATCTGTTCTTTTTTTACGCAATTTCTTCGGCGAAGAAATAATAAGTCATCCAGAAAATGAAATCATTAATCATTATTAGAACATCGTTCGCGCTAGATATGTCTGCGATAAAGTGACGACTTCGGTAAAAATGATAGTTGAAATATATCTATAATCTGAAATGTTAATAAACAACGTCAGTAAGATAAAAATAGACAATGTAATATGTGAAAAATATAAAAAGTAGATAATTTTTATACATTTTACAAACACTGCTTGAAGTAAAATAAACGATTTTACAAAAAAAAAATAATTAAGCACGTTTTGTACGTTAGCTTTTTATTAAATCGTTATACTTTTAAGTAAATGTCTCGTTCGGTATACGGACGTATCCGACGTATTCACGAAGTACTCTGTTCAAATTTATATTTCTATTGAAATATTTCGACTCACTCGTTTATCACATTCATTAGTAACATCGCTTGTGAACGTATTTACGTGCTGCTAATTAGTTTATTTCACGTACACTCATGTGCCGGTCGTGTTGTACGAAAAACAAAATGATAAAAATGAATGAATAAAAACAAAAAGTAATCACAGTATAAGCAATTTCTCAGTAGAAACAAAATACAAAACATAAAAGTGCTGATATGTTAAAAATCCGTTTCATAGTTCATTTTGCATTTTATATGACATTAATTTAGTTAATCCGACGTGATTTTAAACAAAACAAAAAAACGACGTATTTATTGTTTAGTTTTTCTCTCGACAAAACGACACTATCACGTTAACCTGTGTTTGTAAGTGTACAATATATTATATTAAATATAGTATTTATATACAAATTATCTAAGCATACTATAATATCCTATAATGTATATTTTTTTCTCTTTCATAATGCAATATTTTAAATATTCGACATTTTTTCTGTTTTTTGTAATATTATTTTCTTAATATTTGTTTACTTACTCGATATTTAGTAGACATAACTCTACGTGGTTATTAAAACTGTTTGATAATTATTATGTATATACTTACGAGTAAAAGTATAATGCAGGTATTAATTAATATGTTACTATAGTTTATAATGTCGTGCTTTGAGTGCAATAAAAAAATTTCGTCACCGACCGAAACATTAGTGTGTGTTATATGCAAATCCTCTTTTCATAAAACATGTGTCAGTAAAGTCTCTCACAACAACTCAAAAAGGCAATTGACAAATACTGCTGAATGGAAATGCTATAAATGTGTACTAAAGATGTGTTCTAATCATAATACTTGAGATCCTAATAAACTGTCGACATCAATAGTTAACACTCTAGCTTATCGTATAAATGACTAAAAAAACTGGGAGTAAAATTGTTACATGTTTCCATGTGATAAGTTTATAAAAGATGAACTCGTGACTGCATTAAAAACACGGTTGACAATAGATAAAAAGCCATTATTAGCAAGTGATTTATGTTCTAATTTTAAATTTTAATATATTCATAAAATAAAACTTTGATGAAAGAAGGCTAATAGGTAAACAATAACTTTGGTTGGATAGAACTTTCATCCAGTTATTTTTTTTTTTTTTTTTTTAAGAGTATTCCTTTGTTATTATATTTTTAATGACAAAAAAAAAAAAAAAGAATAATTTGTTTAAATGTATTTAGTATATAAGTATTTTATACTCTATATTTACTCATTACTCATATGGAGTGTAATGAATTTTGTATCTTGTAATTTTTCATTGTAAATTTGTTAGCAATACTTTTTCTTTGATGAATGAAGCAATAGCTTGTCCCCTAAGTAAACATTTTTTAATGAACAATTGTTTTCATTCATACTCATAGCTTTTTTTGTTGTTTGACATTTATATATGAAAATCAAATTGAGTACCTACTATCAAAAAACATATATAAAAAGATAAAATAAAATACATATATTCTTATTAACCGCTTTTTGAAGTTTTTTATTTCATTTATTTGTATAGTGAATAAATAAATAATTATTATAAGTGTAATATTAGGGTGCCTCCATGATGTAGTATACCTCGGATAAAAATCAATGTTTTATTTTGAAGGCTCAAGTTCCAACAACTTTTTAGCATCCAAACTTTTCGAATTCGTATATCGTAAAGCAAAAACTGAATAGAAGTTAAGAAAAATACAGTATAAGTATTGTACTTTAGTTACGGATAGATAGCGCTAGTAATGACTACAGGAAAATACCCCGTACGCTGCCGATTCAATATTTTATAACCACAATAATAATGGCGTATCAAGTCCTCTCATATCATTATACGTGCTGTGAAATAAATATTATATTATTATTATGATGTAATTGCCAAAATTGTTTATTATTCAAAAACATAAAAAAAATGGTAGAAAATGAATGAATTGACCTTTATTAGACATTTATAGAAATTTTGAGCACAAGTATTTTTTTGAGAATCAGGCTTAAAAACTGGCTATACTGATTTTTTTCTAAACCAAAGTATAAAATTTCAAAATTTGGGTCCATAAAAAAAGAAAAAATATGTATACATTATTGTTGTTGCACAATACTGTGGTAATAATTTTTAAAAAAAATATGTTTAAAATTATTTGTAGAACAAAAGTTATTGAATTTATAGAATCGTACTGGAACACCTATACAGGAAGATAACATTCTATTTATCGGTGCATTAGTTGTGTTATTTTGGCGGTAGTGACCGATAATATGAAATTTAAACACATTTTAAGTAGAGTAGGGGTGGTACATCGAATTTTTTTTAGACAGTAATTATGTACAATCCACGTTATTATTATCAATTTTTGAAAAGTTAATGATATCTTGTAAAATAATCGTCTTTTCACCAAGCTATTTATTCGAAATGAGACCGTGATTGAGCTAGCGTCAGTATCTATTTGTGGTGAATTAGTTTTTTGAGTAAAATATCAGAAAAAAAATGTTAGAAATAGTTTTTGAATAATTTCAATTTTATTAATCCAAAGCTCAGCTGATTACAGAAATCTTTATTACTTAAGTTCCACTGAGTGCAATTACATTATAATACAAAAACTTAAAATTAATTGCGAACATAAATAAACGCTTAGTCGATCATCAAATCATGATGATAAACTAATCCCGCGTAAGCGTTTCTCTAACTTAAAATAATTATTAATCACAATATTATATATAATAATGTGTCCAATAGTCGTTTTACGTGCACGTTTTCGAAAATGTAGCAACGCAAAATCGAATGCGACACGGATGCGGAAAATTGAGCATAATTTCAGCGCACTTTTTGCGTACCGCTGCTGTCGTCTATATATTATAATATTGTAAATCAGTCCCATACCCGTGTCTGTTCCCTAGAGATTTGTTGGTTCGGTCTCCGACGTCATATTTCACCGAAATCGAATTATCCGTTCTTGTCTGAGCGTTTTGCATCCGTGAACATTGGCGTGACAATACTATTACAATAATTATAGATTCGTCGCGGTGACGGAAAAACTATTAGATAGCACTCAATAAAATAAAAACCATACAATAAATATGTAGAAAATCAGAAAAAAAACAAATTATACACTTCTGAAAACGTGAACATAATATTATGAATCTACTAAACATATGAAAAAAATAATATAAAAATCTATATTTCTATCTAAGTATATGTAATATGCAATGGAATAATCCAAAAAAAAAAAAATATGTTCGAAACACAAATTTCTTAAAATTTCTTAATACATTATGCAGCAGTAACGCTTATTATAATATCGTCGTCGATGGAGGTATATTGTCGGAACACTAAGTATTAAATACTAAAAAAAAAAAAATCTATATTGTGTAATTTACCACAAGAAAATAAACGTGGCTGAAGAGAAATAATTTGGAACAGGGACGAAAACAAGGATTGCATCATGTGCTGGCGTCTACTGACTCAGTCTCGAGTCCTCTTCGGCCGTTTTGTTGTACAAATTATAACTGAAACATAAATACGCGTCACTGCGGTCGATACTTTCGTTTCGCTTTGCTTTTATCTCGGGGCAGAAATACCGCATACTTATTCCGACATTATTTGTTCCACTTCTCAACGCGACCCTTGACACGTACCTATCGCGCGAAAAAGGTCTTAAAACCACTGCGATGGCAGAGGACAAATTTATATAAATCGTATACTCGTAAGATCTTCTTCACTTCTTACCACAACGCTTTTTACAATTAAAATTAAAAAAAAAAAAAAACCACCCGGTAAGTAATAATTATCATAATACGCCCCGTTAGGGGATGCTCTCGAATCATATTTTTTTACAGAATTCTGTGACTCCTCTTAAGTAGTAGAATGTTAAAAACACTGTCGTTTCCAATAATTTAAAATAACGTTTCTGTTCCGAGTATTTTTTTTATTTTTTTTATTCATTTTTGCTCTCTAAAACGTAAATTATGTGATACACATTTTTTTTTCCTTTATAAGATATACGAACACTTATAATTCATTCGTTTAACACAACGCTTTTTTTTTTCGATTCTCTCAGTACTTGCAAACTATGTGTGTTTTTTCATCGCTAATTAAAATTCAGAAAAGACGCGTTTCACGATAAACTAAACGACTTACCGACAACACAATACATTTTACAGTACGTCGTTCTCTTTAGTGGTTATAATATATTATATACCATATTATGGTATATATATATATATATATACTATTGGCTACAGTTTTTCGAGTTTTTGTATTTTGCAATATTTTGTTTATTCAGAATTGTTGCAATACAAGCTCAAAAACTATTTATACTTGAAATTCTTTTAAATTCGCATTTAATGACTATCACGTTTACAAAGGTTTTACATTTTTAAGCTTTCTTTTTTTTCTCTCTAAAAATAAATACGTAGAGTTTATCAAAGCACATTTTTCTACGTATCTGCAATATATAATATTTTGTATTGCTAAGTTGTCGTAAACAAATATTATGATTTTAACAAAAGTAAAAAAAAAAATTGCTTTTCATGACGTATGCTGAGAAGATAAAACAATACGTATCTATAGCATAACAAAATATATGTTACGAAACATTCTCTGCATAGACTTTATTGCAGTCAAATTCCTGCATTTAAAATTATTTAGAAAATGCAATCTGCGAATAACAAAGAAACACACAGTGGTTTCTGAGTAAAAAACTTAACAGCAAGTCTTAGCTGAGCATAATTTCATAGAACTGTCATTTTATACAAACGCATTACCATAAAATGCCAATTAAATAAATTAAATTAAACGAATAATCAGAATATAATAACGTGAAGTCGTTATTATAGGACGACCGACCAACACCATTCAATTAAAATTAATAAGCATACGAAATATACTTAAACTGTAGTGTCCATATTTATATGAAAAAAGAGTCGTGTAATTACTAATCAAATAATTTTAATAGACCGCTATTATATATATATACATAACATTTGTTTTTCTTTTTTTTTGTCAAAGATGTTATTAAGTATAATATCTTATAATAGGTATGTAATATAACGACAGTTTCTCAAGAGCATACATAATTAATTTTAATTTAATATAATTTTTTTCCTGGTGTTTCAAGACTAAAGCGTAAATCGTAAATCAGAAATCAAAAAAAAATCATAAGCTTCTTCGCTACTTCTCACAAACTTAAATGTGTTTTAGATGATACTGATTATTTTAATATAGTTTTTACCTTGAATTATTTAACAAATTTACGTTTCAATGCATTTTTAGTGAATTTTCGCTGGTTTTATGGAATTTTTCCAATTTTTTAAAGCTTTTTTGTTCAAAAGTTATCTGTAAACACTTGCATATTATTTTTGATTACGATATGATCACGCTTTTCGGCATATGAACGCTCAAAATAATAATGCAGAAGTCTATTTATCCATCCAACAACGATAATTTTGGTTCGTAAGTATAAAACAGCGTATTATACACCGTGTAACATCGAGTTTCAAAACAAATTCAAAAATTTTAATAAAATTAAATGGAATAATTAAATAAATACCTATTTCGTTATTATTATTATTAAACTGCATAATTAACACGTTTTCGACGCATTTTTTTTTTTATTGATAGTATCAATTATTATAGTATGTCTTACCTATTCATTAATACTCATTAATTTAAGGGCTAAATATTGTGTTGTGGCGAGCGAATGAACGAGTGATTGCGTAACAAGGTAATATCCAGCTAAACTGTACATATTTTAAACACCAATGATCGAGAGGTTTTTCCGAGTGAATAATTTGATCGTAACGACCGAGACAAAGTGCAGTAAAATTAGTTGGGGGAAAAAAAAAAACAGGTTTACGAAAATTTTCCATTTAATCAGTCGATAGAAAATAATTTTTTGAAAATTTTGCTGACGATCGATAACAACGAGAATTTTTCGTTATGATCGTTGACGGTGGCACAACGAGTGGCCACCTCGTCTACGAGGTCGGAATATCGTTCGGTCCCGTTCAGACCGGTGAAGGTGGCTGCTGTTGCTGTTGCGGTCGTTGCATCATCGTTTTTTTGACTTCCTGC
>JAIPRM010002611.1:0-27821 GCA_025469315.1 Stegophylla sp. TES_Ste_2020
TTTTTGAATTTCTCAATTTTTCAATTTTTTTTTTGGAAAAAACTACCCAAAATTTGACAAAAATGACTCGGAAACCATCATTTTTTGATCCGAATTTTATGAAAATTTAAAAATAGATAGAAAATCCTATAAAAAAGATTTTGGCGCAAGAAAATTTTGAAAATGTGAATAAAAATTTTGGACATTTTTCAAACATTTTTTTTTTTCTTATATTATTAACTTCCTTTGTTCAGAATTGTTTTACTGAAGAAATGATTTATCGTTTCTTTAAAATTTAATACGCCCGTCAAGAGAATACCACCCATCGTGCGAAGTATGTCTGGCTTTTTTTACTTTAATGTCTGAACATTTTTTTATATAATTAACAAGTGACGAAATGTATACATAAATAATAAAAACATAATTATTTGCTGAGTAGTAACAAATGAGATTCACTTGTTATAAAATTTAGAATTAAAATATGATTGTGTTTATTAAACAATAGTAATTACTAATTATTAATCATGAACAATTATTATTTCATTTGTCATTAATTTATAAATTATCGACAAGAATTAAAGTGAAGAAGGTCAATTTAGTTTTAGATACATAATTAAAAAATAACTCTGAGGCAACCTCAGAATTGAATTTAATGTATACCTGAGCTACAACATTATAACCATTTTAATATTAGTTTGATTTTAAATAATTATTAAATTTGTATGTACCCAAATACCTTAAAAGGGTAGACTTAACCTCATTGGAGTTTAAAAATATGACAAGTTTAATAACTAAGCTTCAAAATAGTAAACCACATACTCTAAGAAAAAACTGATTATGTACTAACATTTTTTAAATCTAAATAATTCTCGAGAATAATAATTTTAAGACTGTAATTAAGTACCTGTATAGCTGTAATTAAACTTTTAGAATAAGATATTGAGAAAGATTTGCTTTTCTCGATGACAAATTGGGGTACTGGCAAAGAATAAACACTGAAATCCGAGAAATTTGCAAAATTTCAAGATAATCAATTATATAATGGCATAAACGATTACAACAGTTCAATACCAGAGGACAGCAATAGAATCATTGGCATAAATTTGGGTTATATGTTTAGGAGGAGGGGGCTGGAATAAAATAAAAAAAAAAAACAGGAAGGGTATTGCCTCCCGAGCAACTCTTATCTGTCCATCTCAAATCTACAATTAATGCAAATCATCATTAAAATGAGTTAAATAATATCAAATTACCATTACCACAATACATTTTTCTACATTGGTTACAGAACATAACAAAAAAATTGTTATTTAAAACATTTTATTTTATTTAATCTGACATTATGCATTTATATTTCTTTGCAAAATGTTTAAGACTAATATCTATGTTAAATTATTTCGTTTTACACTTTTCTATGTACAAAATAGAATGCATCATAGAAGTACATCACCTACTCTTTATACGGCGCATGGCAGAAAAACTTCTTTTGCACGTTGAGAAACTTATTGGCAATGTTAAAGCTATTTTATGTTAAATAAAGAAATTTTTTAGCAAATATTTACTTGTAATATCAGCTTTACATTATCAGTTGTAAATTCTGCAGAAAACCATATGTTTGAATCACTGAATTTTTAGCTACATTATTTTCGACGTTAAAAAACGATTTTTGATTCAATGAAAAATTTTGTCAATTTTTCGATAATTTTCTGTTTTTGAAAGATGTATTGAGAAATTTGAAAAATGGTTTCTCTAAGTACCATTCTAAGTGTGATTTCGGACAGGAGCGTCATTTGAAGGATTCAGACTATACTTAGGCAGCCTAAATTTGCTGACCTGCATAAAACGTTATAGTTGCGTCTTCGTTGGTAACGTGTAAAATTCAAAAGTGCCATAGCAATTTGCCGTCTCTATTATTAAGTCGTGTACGGTGAATTTAAGAATCACATTATTGCTTAAAAAATAAATACACGGACTTTTTAAATTATTTTTTTGAACTTCTAATTATTTCCCCGAGTTAAAAGTATAAAAATTTATTTTTCTGTTATTGATTTATAAAATTACTATAAAATATTTCATTTTAGAAACAATGAATAAATATTAGTAGTGATTTAATTATGACTGTAAATATTTCCACCCTACCTTTCTTCGCATATTATGGTTAAAAGGTGCCTAACTTCTCACTGCAGCTTAGAATAAAAATACAGTCTTACATAAATATATAATATATACCCACTGATAGATGAAGGTCTGGTAAATGTATTGTTATACATGGTAAATTATGGACAATTGTACAATGTACATCAATCAAAATATTAATTGGGTATCATAATTTGATATATTAACTTAATACAGTGAAATGTAAAAGAGAATGTTTTTCTATAAGTATTAAGTAAAATGTATCAGAGTAGTGGCAGTTAAATTGTAGCAGGAAACCATTGTTTTCCCACCATTATTCTACAACAAATTCCTTGAAATGCATATTATAAATATAGAGTAACTAGATTAAATTGTCAGCAGGTTCTTGTTCTAAAGATAAAATTATTTTTCAAGGTCAAAATATTTGGTAATTATTTACACTTCAAAAATATGTGAATAATAACAATGGAAGCACTTACTTAATATGTAGCTATTCATAAAAAAAAAAAAATTGTTATAAATTAGACTTTTAGGAGAAAAAATTATTAGCACAGACCAAGATAAAATCTAAGTTCATTATTATTACTATACAATTTACAATACCTACCAGCAATTGATGTGTATGCAATCAAGTGGCAGTTCATATGTGTTTAATGTGTTTGTAGCTTCATTAAGTTAACATATTGATTTTTTTTTATTTGCAATATGTTATATTTTAGAATTAAAATTCATATACATTGTGATATTATTCATCTGAATTGATAAGTGCACACATACTAAATTATGGAAGGGAAATGTATACATTTATTTAATCAACACCATACACAAAACTACATTTAATAAAACAGATTGAATCATCAATGCAATAATTACTGTAGTTATTTAAAAAAAGTTAAAGAATCATACTAAACACTTAACTACGACTTATCATTATTAAAAAAATTAGTTTTTTTCATTATGTTTTTAATTGTTTATGTAAAGAAATTATCACATTCAGGGATTATGACTTACCACAATTTCATTGATATGTAACATGAAGTGAAACAACAAATTAGTATCACCATACTCGGATACAATGTTTATTAGTACTTAAAAAAATATTTTATTTAGATATCAAATTACAATTTTGGAAATTTTCAACATAGTTTGTTTAACAACATTAATGATTTTTAAACCAAATACACTATTATGACTAAAAAGATCGCCAATTTTATGAATCACATTACTTAAAATTCATTCACTAATAATTGTTTGAAAAATAAAATTTTTAAATGCAGGAATTTCTTCATCACGATCCTGTGGGCCATGTTAAAATAGAATTGAAAAATAATGCATTTACACATAATTAATTTACACTTAATGGTATAATGAATATTATATAAAAAGAATTAACCAAATGGTCACACAGTGTTATTATATGGACCAAGATATTAACAAAATCAAAATGAATAACATTTGATTAGACTAAGTTACTGAATAAAAATAATTTAAAAAACATCATGATTTTAGCACAAAATCACGTGGTGGATGAAGGAGTGGAACTAGGGTTAAACTTTGGCTGAATAATCGAAGTCTTCCGGGCTGGAACTGTTTCTGGTGTTGGTATAGTATCTCCTGTACCAAAACCCAGAACTTGTTGAACTGGACGATTGGCCATCTTATTACCAGTAACTGCTTGCTTAGCCATTTGGTAATCACCAGAATCAAAAAACTTTTGCTATAAAAAAAAAAAAAATAATATTTATAATTTAGTTATAAGGAGTAAAAATCAGAAATTCTACCATATATTTATTCTTTAAATTCAACTGACAACAAGACAGAAAATTCGAAATGTGTTTTAAATCTTACAACAACACATTAAAATATTTGGGTCATTAATAGCACAATAGAGTCATTAGTAAGTAAAACTGTTGATTGTTAAAGTCTATACAAGACTTCTGCCAATGATTTGTAATAGTTGAAAAGTGACTAGAGTTCACAAAAAAAAAAAAAAATATCAAATAAAGAACAGTATTAAAATTTTAAAACATTAAAAGATATATTTTGTTAATTAGGTATATAAGTAAATATAATAATGCATCCTTCTTTTTTGGAATTCTAATTTTATTTTAATTTAAGGCTGTAATTAGGAGAGTAACTATGTAAAAAAATGTTGTGAATAATATAAAAAATAAATTAAATTATACATTCATAAAAATTGATAACCTTTTCTACACTTCAAATGTTTTTGCCAGAAACTAATACTTTAGTTAAAATAAGTACTAAACAATATATAAAAAGTACCTAGCTTTTCATATTTATTTTATACCTACTACATTTGTTTATTCGTTTTATATTTTTATTATTATTTATCATGTTTGAGCAATTTTTCTGTTTTTTTTTTTTTTATGTCATGCAATTTGTTAATTTAACAATACCATTCTATACGTAATCTTATGATGACGTAAACTGAATGTAGAAGTTACCTTTATATATTATTCAAGGATTTTATGTTAACATAATTTTATTTTTATTACATTATTAAACTATAAAGAAGTACTTCTAAATCTCAGTTTACAACAAATACATTTTTAAAATATTTTGATTTCCATATAAAATATAAAAAATGATGTAAATCATAGTTTGGATGTCACATTTGCTCTATTTTCCTATTAGTCTAATACAAAGTTTTATCAGTAACAAAATTTATGTTAGTAAGAGAAGGCTGTATAATCCCAGAAAGTAATATAAGTAACACACTTAAAAATTGAAATATTGTAAAAAGCTCACATAGAAATATAGATAATTATTTTAATATCTTCATTCACATTTACTTCCATCATTCACATGATACCTTTTAATTTGATATCTAATGGGACAATTTAATCTAAAATTGATGCTAGTAATATAAAATTGATTCTACTGAATGTAAATTTGTCATGTTGTAAACTAGTAAGACAGAGATAATACATAAGGAAGCAGCAACCTCTTAAGTAATTAAAAAATGTTTTTCTTATTTAATATTTAGTATAAAAAATTTTATTTCATATTTATTAGCATGATTTTTATTTATCTACATCAAGATAAATTCAATTTTCGCAATATCCATCTTCATCTATATAATATGTATAATTATTTTTTATCTAAGCACAACACTATGTACATCAGACAGAAAGTCTTCAGCTAGCAGAACTCCTAATAATACAATTATTATTAAAATACTAATTAATTTTTAAGATTTTTGCAAAGAAAATCATCGAAGTAGAGTTTACTGTTAAAAGAAACAAAGAAGCATTTTGTCAGGATTACAGTATGAGCATAAAGAGACATAAGACAATAATTACTATAGGTGACATAAAGTCTTACAATATACTTAACCTGATAGTTGATAAATTATTTAAATATTTAAATTTATGATGCAGGCATTTAGATATATAGATAAAATGGGTATAAATTTCAATTTAGAACTAAAAATATAACAGATAAATAGTTACAAGCAATAATTAGGTATAAAGTACATAATGCCAACAACTTATCAATTTAGTTAAGACCATAGTTAAGCCAGCGAGTGAAGTACTCGAGAAAGTACTTAAATAAAGTTGAAAACTATAGTTAATAATTTTAAAATGCACTATCTATCTATTACATCAAAACCAGTAAAAAATCTCTTTATACATATTTATTTTTTTTAAATGCCTAAATCTATTTCTGACAAAATTATATCATACCCCTTTGGCTAAGCGTTTTTGTAGAAGGGCAGAATGACCGCTGACTGGAGGCCAATTTGCCTTCATTTGATATTGTTTTTTCATACACTCTTCTTGAGCTTTTTCCACATCTTTAGGATCCTAAGATAAATCAAATACGTCAAAGTTACAGTTATTGTAAAATTAAAGAAAAAAAAAAAATGTGTTACCTTAGGTTTGCAAAATTCGGGATTTTGATTGTCTGTTGCTTTTTGATCTGCCATATCTGAAATAGAAAAATGATATCTAGAAGTTATAGATATATTATTGTTAACGAAACATAGAATTAAATGGAAAAAGTCTACATAATACAAGTTTTAAAAAGAAACTAAAGAAGACAAAACTTTCAAGAGTTTACGCATCATACACGGTAGTACCTATACATTGTCAAACAGTTCCAATAATAATTCGAGAAAGTATTAAGAATAACATAGATCTCGACCATGACAAAAAGGAGATGGAAAAAACGTAGATGTATTTATCAAATATGATTACTATTGTGGTAGGCAATTCGGAAAAGGGCATATCACGAACTACAAACCGCGCGCAGAGTAAGACGAGTGGCGTTCACGCGTGTAAGTACTAGACGACCTCGGATAAATAGCACGAGAAAAAGCGAAAGGAGGCAGCGAGTGTGTGTTTAACCAAATATTCGTTAAACACACGCATAAGAGAAAATATTAGGTACACGGGTTCGCATTGCTTTTAATAATTTCATTTTTTCTGCCATCAATCCACCCACGTTCATAATATTATTAAGTATATTTTATGAAACGATATCCCGACGATTTGCGGCGAGAGAAAATAATGGCGGCGACTCACTTGATTACGTGTTTTCGATAGCTCTTGAAACGCTAAAACCTTAAAAACGTTATCAGGGTTTGAAAACCACACGGGTAGCTGCAGCAAGTCGGTTGCTGGACGCAGACTAGGACACGGTGCGCGGGGTGTTGAACGTCGACTGTCGTCGTTCGCGGGTTGATCTAACGGACAAAAACTAAAGCGCGCGGGTGTCGGTGATTGCCGACTGGTAAAACACGCGTCCGGCGGCGACGGCTTCCCCTCGACGCGATGGCGGTGTGCTAAGACGAATGAACATAAAATGAATAAAGAAGTAAAATGGCACTTTTAAAAATAAAACAATCGTCGGCACACGTGAATATTATAAGGCAACCACAGTAATAGACTCGACGGCGTTACAACGAAAACACGAATAGCGTCTGTATCGAGATTTTCTCGCTCAACGTCTTATCCGTTTTTATCAGTTGTAGCTACAAACCTACTACAGCGCCTCCGTTTATTATTATTGTGACTTATGAACGTACAGTACTCAACGATATTATTATTGTTATTTATGTTATATGTACAGCAGCCTGCAGTGGAGGAGACTTGTGAGATATGACCACGGCGGCGGTCAGCGCGCCCCGGTGTAAGTCTCAGTAACTAAGTGCCTATGACATAACCTCGAAAAGTGTGATTACCATTCAAATTTCAAACACGAGCCGAGCATTCGGCATTGATGTACTTGTTGTGCTAGTCGTGTTTCGCGGGGTTATTACGTTGTCTTTAAAGTTTTGTTCTGCCGTTGTTATTAAATTATTCTGTGTTCATTACCCGGGCCCGCGGTGAAGTTTAACATTTACCTACTATTTTTGTATAGATCACTTACCTGCTGTGGGTCTCTTCGGACGTTGAGCTATGGAGCAGTCCGTCAGCGAGCTGACGAACTTACTCCGGAAATGGGAAGATGAAATGCTGGCTACGAATTATAACCCAATACCGACATTGACCAAGTAATAGAAATTACTACTGTACCTATTACCTTAATAATATAATCTAACCGTTTTTAATTTACTCAGATATCATTAGCAGTCCTAGGTAGCACCTGTACCTATTACCGTTTTTTAATATAAAGTTTTGATTTTGATGAACATTTAATAGGTCTATTTAGTTAGGCCTATATATATTTAGGTACTTATCTAATTAGGTTTTTAATATAGTATAAAGTTTTCTATATTAAAATTCAGTTTAATTTTGAAAAATTAAATATATTGCATTGCATTTAAATTGCCTAGTGTTATGAGAAAATAACTCAATGATAACTTTGTTAGGTACTTTTCTGTTCTTTGAGACTATGGATATTTTTACAACTACCACTCAGGACTACCTCCATTATCTTGACTATTTGTCATTGTTGTGACACCTTTGAGGATCTGTAAAATGGCAAAATAAAAAACATGGTCAGCTAAATATCATTTGCTAACATATTTTGCAAATGTATGTCATCAAAAATTTTAAAATCAATCAATATCCAAATTTTACCAATGAACCGAACCTAACCTACCTAATTACTAATACCTACATTTTTTTTTTTTTTTACATTAAATATTTTAAAAGTATAATAATTTATATTTTGTACTAGATACCTAAACCTACCTAGATATTATTATTTTTTTGACCAATAAGTTTTCAAAACTTAAATTTCTTAACAATTAATGATAATGAATTCAATTTTGCATTATTATTGATTATTTAAAATACTTAGGTAGTCTTTGATAACAGAAAAGTGCCAAAATGTGGAAGTACTTGAATACTAACTAGGTTGTGAAGTTTATCAAAAGAGGTACCTAGTTTCGTATCGCAGGAAAGCACCCTTTGTTAACTAGTTACTCAACCTAAATATTTATTTTCTAAATTTTAATGACATACATCGTAAAGTTCAAATAATAATATTACTACTTTAATATTTACCCTTTGCACTTAAATATGGTATCCAAAAATGTGCACCTCATATTGAGTTAACACTGAAAATGATAGTGCAAAAATAATTTAGCGAAAACTAATAGTTTGTAAGTTATGTTACTTTGAATTTGACATTTTGTGGGGGGAGGGGTATTATGTTAAAGACATACATTATCCCTTCCCCCAAAAATTTTTTTTTTATTGATTTTGATACTTCAAGCCATGAAAAAAAAATATTGCGAAAACAGAATTTGAAGAAACAAATTATTTATAGAGTTACAGGTGGATTACGAATGCACCTATGACGTCATTGCCTCGGCTGTTTCTATGTGACTTGGCGCACGGTGGCAAATATATCTATAACCATAATTATTATTGTCGAATGTCCATATTATGTTTATCATTGACTGTCATTATTTTGTCGCAGTATCATGGTGTATTTCATTTTATTTTGTTATAACTACATTTCGTACAAAATACCTAGTGAAATATAAAAGAATTATTAATAAATTGACATTATAAAATTCACTACTTATACAAAGAATAGGTACCAGGTATAAGTTTACTTTACGAGGCACCCCAAAATTTCGTGTTTTTTTTTGAAACCTATGTATTTCAACGTTTTAAGAGGTGAAAACAAAAATTGGCGTTGATCAATACTTTTTGAGATATTCAATTTTGAAAATTTAGTATTTACGGATATCATATTAAATAAATACTATTATGCTTATAAATGAATTCATTTGTAACATCCGACTCCAAATTTTTTGAAATTTTTTCAACCCTTTTTTTTTGGTATTTTTCAAAAATGTTCCCTCATTGCACAGCAAGCCGAGCATTATTTTTGATTTGCAGAGTGAAGCGTAGCGAGTTGACCAAACACCCGGTTAACTAATCTACGCTTTACCTTTATTGTATATGACACCGATAAATATATTATATCTAAATATAGTGTCATTATCTTTCTTTTCTTACTACCTCTCACCATAACTTCATTTACCAAGTGGAAAACAAAATCAAAAAAAAAAAAAATGCAAAAAATTTGTTTTCCGTGTTAGATTCAAACTTAGTACTCCCCGCATTCACTAGCTAGTACGCACCACTGCGCCACCATAAATTAACTCATTTTTAGTCATAATAGTATTTATTTAATATGATACCCGTAAATACTAGATTTTCAAAATTGTATATTTCAAAAAGTATTGATCAGCGCCAATTTTCGTTTTTACCATCGTTCTTAAACGTTAAAATACATAGGTTTCAAAAAAAAAAAAAACACGAAATTTCGGGGTGCTCCGTAAAGTAAACTAGTTCTGAATACTGATGTCTTTAATACCATTCAATTTTGATCCTGATGCTGAAGGCACAGACCATTATTTATCAGAAGATAATGACAATTCTGTAGCTGTTAATTATGAATAAATAAAATCTGTGGGTGCTATGTAAAGTAGGTAGTGTGTTTTCCATGTTAAATTTGTCAAAATGTCAACTTAAAATGCCATAATTTACAATCTATTGGTTTCTGATAAATTATTTTTGCACCATCGTTCTCAGTGTCAAAAACTACGTTGGAATAATAAAAAAAAAAATTAAAAATTTGCATGGGTCTTAAAACAAGATTTGTGCCATTAATTTTATGTACTTCTTGTACATCAACTATTGATTAATTTTTTGTATGATATTTTTATTTTTTTTTCTAAATACCTATTTTGATTTTTTTCCTTGAGTAAATCTCTTGATTATGATAATATCTCAATTTATTGCCATCACCTATTAACTTATTAACTGACTGTTTTTAGTTAGTATTATAACTAGCTATTAGTTTATATTTAAATTTATATTATAAATTTAAATATTTTACTGCTATAGGTATAAGTTCCTAATCATAATATTTTCTCTAGATAGGTATTAAAAATAAATAAATGATGATATGTACCACCCTATTGATTATGTTATAGCTGTCGTATAATCTAGGCAAACTGTTTTTTTTTTATAATAATATTGCATGATCTCTATGAAATTCAAATACATACCCAATTTTTGTCCCATCTTCATCTAATGGAATCAGATGTGATTTTTCTTTTAAATAAAATTTTTTTATTTTATCAGATCTTCCAAAAACTTCAGTTTAATGTAGCAAATTGTATACTGAAAATATGTTTTCAGATTATGTGAAATATTTGAGGTAGAATCAAAAAACTATCTTAAAAAAGATCCTGATCCATTTGATGATCGCCATCCATCTCGAATTGATCCTCAATGTGCTCTGGGTCAGATGTATAAGATATTGTTTCGCAAGGACTCTTTAATGAATACAGTAATTCTATATTATTCTATCATAAAAATAATTTTTTATATTTTATTATTATAATTATGTGTCTATTTAATATTTTTAGTTAGTAAATGATTATTTAAAAGATAATTATTGGCCAAGGCGAACAAAAGATAATTTTGATTTAAATGTTGTTGCGTGCAGGCTTGTGATAAATCTTATACCCGGTTTAGAAACAACTGTTGTTTTTGAAAGTGTGAGTAAATTTAAACTTAATATTATCTAGGTATAATGTAATTAAGGATGTGTTTATAGCCAACAAATAATAAGCTTATCCAAAGGATATTCTCTTGGGCTGAAAATGGTAGTGAGCCTTTGCAAACTTATGCTACTGCATTATTAGCATCATGTATGGAATTAACAGAAATAGCTGTAAATTTCAAGTATGTTTTTTTTTTTTTTATCTATTTTAGTTAAGTTCATTTTACTCAACTTGTTTTTAAATTTGTATTTGTATAGAGAAGATAACAATAGACTGGTTCCAATAATATTGGACCGAGTACATTCATATTATACACAGTTATGTGAAGAAAATGAAAATAATCAAAATACAAAGCCTTTTTCACATCTAAATAATGAACAGACTAATAATGACAACTCTTCAGTCCATCCACCTTCAAAACGAAGAAGTAAAATATTACATTTATTACTTATACACTTCTATGCTTAATCACTTTTAATAAATATGTTAAGATTCCTTTTTATGTTAATATATTTTAATACACTTCATTTTTAATTTACAAAGTTTATATGCATAATATATTTATATTTTAATTTTACTTAAATTTTCTATTATTCAATGAGTAGATCATAATACAGTTGAATCGTAAAATTTGTACCTCAGTAATTTAAAAACTTGACAGTTCAAGTTTTTTTTTTTATTTCTCTTGAAATAATATGTAAATTAAGGTACGTATCTCGAATAATTTGTATTATTTCAAAACAATTTTTACTTCCCCCCCCTCTTCAACTTGGAGTTAAGCGACTTGACTGTACTATTAATATGATAATTAAAGCAAAACATAATTATATTATAATTTATGTTGTGTTATGCTTATGTAGTGCTGGTTAAGTCAAAAAGGGCGCCACGTCTTGTAAGTTCAAGCTCAGCTGAAGATTGTGGAGATTCTGATCAAAATATTGAAATTTGTTTGGAGGACTCGTCTAACGAACCAAGTATATTTCTTATAAAATTTTTAATTATTTTTTATTTATTGTGTATAATATATGCATTTAATTTCAGATGAAAATGGCATTTGTGGTGATAGCAATTCATCCTGGACGACTACTGAAACTAGTTCAAGTAATTGGGTACAAGTTTACCCACTAACTTTAACTACAAAATTAGTTTACTGTCTCAAGTACTTAGTTCCAACTGGAGAATATCAGGAAGTAAATTATTCATTTAAAATAAAATAAAACTAAACTGAACAATTAATATTTTGGTTCTAGTTCTTGATTTACGCATATGAGAAAAATTCTCTCAACTTGGTTATGAAAATAATTAATTCTTCAGAAAAGCAAAATGGTTATTTGACTTTTGAAGCCCTCAAATATTTGTCTGCTCTTTTATGTCATAAAAAATGTGCCATTGAATTTATTGCTTCCCAAGGATTACAAGTATGTAATTTACATAATAATATTGATCTTTAATGATGTATTTTTAAATATTGAAATTAAATCTTAACAATATTGTTACAACATTATTGATATTCTCACAATCATTAATATTGCTGTTCACTTGTGAGCATCCAGTAACGACAATTCAACTTTGTTTGCTATCAGATTTATCTTAATATCAGATTTTATAAATTATGTGTTATAATTTATTAATATTTTTAGAATATTTCCTATGTAGGTACCTAAATGTATTTGATAAATTAATATTATTAATTTTAATACCCAACTGTTTGTTATGTATTGAAATTTATTTAAGAAAAGTAAAGTAACTTTCCTTTTCTTTACTCTTTTTTTATCTAATAAATAAAGAAAGGAAAAAAGGTACTGCTTGGATGTGCAATCTACCGTCATGTTTCTGCCTAGTAGTATGATATAGAAAATAAAATAATAATTCTGGAAAATCGGAATTATATCTAAAATTAAATAATTATTGATTTAAAATTTTGTAAAATTTTACTGAATAGTGAGGTGACTAACGAAAAATAAAATTCCAATTTCTAATATAAATGTATATCCTTAGCTAGGTTTACTCGTTTTTTGTAACAAGTCAATGTAAATAATATATTATAATCTATTTTATCTATTTGTACATATTTTTTGTTTATATTTCTCTGCATATATGTACTATATACCTATAAGGTAGTAGATTGCATTTTATTTCTTTGCTCGGATGTGCTTTCTACCTAAATGACGGTAGATCACACATATGACAATAAATTACATATCCAAGTAACATCAAAAAAAATCTCTAAAATATTTTTTACACTTTCAAAAATGTCTTGTGCCAAAATATTTTTCATATTGTCTATTATTTATATTTAAATTTTCATAAAGTTTGGATCAAAAATGGTAGTTTTCGAGATTTTTTTGTTAAATTTTGAGAAGATTTTCCCCCAAAATTGAGTAATTCAATTAATGATCTCTTTACAGTTCCATGTAAAGGCAAATTCCATTTTTAAAAAGTTTCTGGTCGAGATTTTTGGACAAGTACTTCTCTATGAAAACGTGTACACATAAAAAAAATATATAATAATAATAAATTAAACATCATTGTAAAAACACTAGCTTCTTTGCTAAACTAAAAATCTAAAATATGTTTAAAGGTAAAATATCAATTTCATATCAATTTTGGTTTAGTTTTTCCTAAATTTTGGACAATTTTAAGAATTTTGAAAAATTATCTCTCAAATATACCATCTAGATGTAAATTCTGATTAAAAACAGTGCTAGTCAAAGGGCTCTATTTGGAAGGGAGCGACAAGAGTATTGCTCCAGATGATTGATTATGAGGGGGAGGGCTATATTTTTATTATATACATATATTTGCATTAATTTAATCCTCTCAAAACTTCATTCAGTTAATTTTTACGCTTAATATTATTTTAATATTTTATGACCTTACCTTTATAATTTATTATTGAGTTTTAAGTGAGATAATAAACCATTAGCTCTTTGTTTTATTTAGTTGCTAATTAAGTTATGTTTCAAACATAGCAATAACATTTTTATAGATGGTTAAATATTTTTAAGGCTTGTATCTATATATTAACCAATACATCATTACTAAAATATTAACAATCATTTCTTTTTTTTTCTGTAAATTTGGAGGTGGGGTAGCTTAAGTAGTTATTTAATTTTCCCCCGAGACACAAAAGTCCAAATACAGAACTAACTAGTCAAAAAATTTTGGACTAGTATTTCTATATAAAAAAGTACAGAAAAAAAAGCAAATAATATTGTTGAAACATTAACTTCTTTGCCCAACTCATTATCTAAAATTGATACTATTTACTTTCTATTAAATATTTAAGCTACTTTTTATCAATATCAGTTTGAATAAAATTTTCTTTTATTAAAAATATTTACATTAATTTTTTTACATTTTATTATTCAAACAAACAGATTTTTAATTAATGTAAACCCAAAAACATATTTATTCTTGTGTACTCGTAGTGTATTTGTAATATACTATTTATTACAATACATTAATACTATTAATCATTAAAACATTTTTCAAAATATTGCCTTCAAAATTGTATATAAGTCTTTGTAAGAAAATTAATTGTTATCAAGTCTTAAAAAAATAAATATAATTTTAATTGTTTTATATGTGTATGTTTCTAGAAATTACTTTTAATTCCAAAACCTAGTCTTCCAGCTACTGGTGTTTCAATTTGTTTTTATTACATGTCATATTGTGAGGAAGCTATGGAAAGAATTTGCCTATTACCTGAACATATTCTTGTTGATCTAGTAAAGTATGTTTAAATAATATTTCAATTATAATTTACTGTATTTTATATATATTTACAATTGTTATTTTAGGTATGCACTTTGGATGTTGGAGTGTTCTCATGACTCAAGTAGGTGTCATGCTACTATGTTCTTCAGTTGCAGTTTTCACTTTAGAGTTATTCAAGAAATATTTGATAACCATGATGGATTACGTAAACTAATAAATGTGGTAAGATTTATTTAAACAATATCTATGTATGTTTACAATAATAATAATTACATGACTTTTCTCAGGTCAGTACATTGAAAATTTTATCTGATGATCCACCATTTAACCCAACTGATGACGCTGAATGTTCTGCAAAACAGATTATTCGACATGTTTGTGCTAGTTTGAAACATTACTTTGAAGCTCACTTGCATATTAAAGCTCAACAAATACGTAGAGCTAAAATGAGAGACGCTGGACTTTTAAATTCATCAACAGTGGTTAATAATGTCTTCTTACCAGTACCTGGATATAAAGTATGAAGTTTATAAAATAAATGAGAGGGTTGTTTAATAATATTTTTTTTATTATAAATATTTTTTCTGTGATATTTTATATAACTATAGCAAAATTATTACATTATGAACAAAATTGTTACACTATAAAATTATATAACCCCCATTACTGAGGGACTAATACAACATCTGTACTGATAACTTCATTGTGTCACTAGTTACATTATTTTTCCATTTTCATGTACTATTTTCAACTTAATCCCAAAATAATTACCCCCCCCCTCTTCATAGGATATTAAATATTCTAAATAAAAATATGATATAAGTTATATTTATGGGTATTTATAATTAGTAATTATACTCAAATTTTCGATTTATTGTAGGGTTAAATTATAAGATTTGTTGTACGACAATGATTGGGAAGTTCCTTTAAAAAAGTAATCAGTTAACATTCCCTTTCATCTTGTTGAAATAGAACCAAATTCTTTCCCTTTCTTAGCTTAAAGAAGGAACTAATACCTTTTCTTGTTCCTTAGTAGGTATTTTTTGTTTCTCTATGATTTTAAAATTTGTGTTAACATAAAGTAGGTAGTATAACAATAATTATTAGTTTAATTGGGTACTGTTTTTCTCTTTTTAAATTTAAATTTAAATTTTATTTATTTCAAACAAGTTAAAAGGTACTTTTATTTATACATACATTGTTGTACATTGTATTCGTTGTTTATACTCTTAGTAGTGTTGTTATGAATATATTTGAAATATAAGTTTAATTTTGTACTAACATAACTAAGGTTGCAAACAAATCATCAATCGAAGTGAATCCTTTTACAGACATATTTTCACCAATATTAAATAGACACTCAACTGATGCACATTAGTAAGCCCATTGGTAAATATTAACAATATTATTGTGTATGTGTTTAATTTTATAGCTTTTAGTTATTAAAATTTTTCTTTTAATTCTGGAAATGATTTAATTTGCTATATTTTATTCTAAGAATAAGTGAACGAAGAAAGGAACGAAAAAATTTGTTCATGTTCCTAAGATGTGAACGAAATTTCAATGTATTCCTTTGCATGAAAAGAAACAGCATTCCCCATTAGTTCCTAAAAATTGAATAAATCAAAGGAATGAGTTTATTTGAACGCTTTCCTTCCAATCATTGTAGTAGAATATATTGTATGATATATTTGAATTATCGATATAAAAATTTCCTTAAAAAAGGATGTGATATTGATATCAAATTGAAATATATCGAAATATCCTTGAAGATCCCTAATATTTCCCTTAAGAAAATCAAATTTATTTTTATTTTTTCACAGTCTAATAAAAAATCTCAAGCTGAAGTTTACGAAGAAATAGAGTTATTATCAAATGCTGTATCTATGAAGAGCCATTGGACACCAGTAGATCAATTAATTAAATTGGGTGGTTTAAATATACTATTGCACATTGTTGATATGGCTCATGAGTGGAACTTTTCTGGAAGGTATGGGTGTGAATAGATAATTTTTAACTATTAAAATCAATGTTTTAAAATTTAAACAATAATATTATCTTTTAAACCAATATAGATGTGAAACAATAAAAAATGCACTTGAAGTAATAAACATATGTGCTGTATTACCAAAAGTACAATTGTTACTTTGTGAGCCATTACCTAAACTTCAATCAAATGATGCATCATTGATGGAAGAAGATGATAATTCACAAGTTGAAAATGATAATGATGATGTTGGTTTGAGTATTATAATAAAATCAGTTGAAGGC
Organism: Stegophylla sp. TES_Ste_2020; assembly: GCA_025469315.1. Lineage (NCBI taxonomy): Eukaryota > Metazoa > Arthropoda > Insecta > Hemiptera > Aphididae > Stegophylla > Stegophylla sp. TES_Ste_2020. The sequence continues at coordinate 17,108 of JAIPRM010002611.1, forward strand.
GAACTTTTAGATCCAGATATACAAAAAGCTGCACTATCCATTCTTATCACTTGTGTTTGTGCTCCAATACACAGGGTATATATTTTTGTTTTCATACGAATTTTTAAATTAACTATTAGAATAGTATATTATTGTTTTACAGTATTTTTTTTTAATATCAATGTCGTTTTGTTTTCTGCAGTATTTTATCGCGAAATCAAAAAAATACTATCCTTATTCCAATATATTGATATCACTATATTGAAATTCCATTGATATATGTAAACTTCACTGGAGTGTACACTTCGATTTAAAAAACGAGTTCCACCACTATAGGGCAAAAAATATCAAGACCGGGTCTGCGTCTATTATGTTTCATATGGCATTACCCTGCAATGGCAGGGAACCGTGGTCTACTGTTTTTTGTTGTATATATATGATAGTGCATGCTCCAGTATAGATTATATATCTCCATGCGAAATTATTACATTATGAATAAAACTGTCACAGTGTAATTATATATACCCCCCACCACTGACTGACTGCAACAGCTGCTCTACTGATTTTTTTATTCTGTCGGTGATTAAATTATTTTTCCATTATTTTGCATAATTTTTAATAATAATAATGAATAAGTGCCCCTCCTCCTCTTTGTGGTATACTAAATTTCTAAGAAAAATCCATGGCTTGGAAATATGATATAATTTTATATGGATTATATACAATTATAATCAAATTTTCAATGTATTGTAGGATTATCTACATCAAAATTTCCTTGAAAAATATTGATATCATTGAAGATCCCTAACCTAACCTATATATATATTAAAATTTAATGAAACGTGAACAAATTTGATGCAAATAATGATTTCTGTTGACATAAATTCTATAATTTTATTTTAAATTGATTATAATTTAAGAAGTATATAGATTTAAGTTTTAAATTATTTTTTTTACATCATCATTCAGTATATTACATTGTGTATATTATAACCTATTAAATTGGCCTATCAACCTATAAGACATATTTGTCATATTTTAAATTTTCTATTTTTAGTCTTCAAGAAAATAATGTCCAACTACTTAAGTTTTTATGTATAAGTTTAAAAATTATCAATTTATATACAGTTGAACAGAATAATTTTTTATACTAAATTAGAATAGTTTTGAAGTATTTGAATACTAATTTTTTTTTTTTTATATAATTTCATTAATTATTAAATTTTACTTGACATATAAATTATTCAATAGGATGCCAATGGGCATCATAAAAATATGCTTAACTTTGATCCACACTTCTGGATATTTGAATACAAAATTGATCTGCAAAAAATGTGTTAATATTCATTTTAAAATAATTATTGTGTATTTTAGGAAGGAGGAACTATAGCTTACTATTCAGCTCAGGGATCAGCTAAAAAACGAACACATACAACGAATCATGATGCAGTCATTGAAAAAATTTGGGATTGTATAAGAAATAACAATGGAATTATGGTAAATTTAGCTTAAATATAATTTTTGAAAATATTTTGATAATGCGACCTTTTAAACATTAAGATTTTTAAGGTTTAAATCAAAAGCAAAATTATCAAATATTTTAAAATTAAAATCAATATTATTAGGGCATATCCATTTTTTTTTTTTTTTTTTTTTGAGTATTGTTTTAAAAGTAGTAGTATAAAAATAAAAGAAGAGTCTGACATACTTTGCTCCACGGGTGTTCTTCGCTCCTCATGTGGGATGCTCTTGGTGGGTGTATTACATTTTAAAGAAACAGGTTTTACGCTGACGATTATCGTCTAGTCTCTACATAAATTGTTCTTCTTATGTGTGGTAACCATGAAATTATTTTTAAATTATTATTTAAATGTACCTATATAATATTGCCGTTTTAAACAAACTAGTTTTTCTTTGATTAATATGTTTGTTAACCATGATTACAATTATATTAATTGTAATTTTTAAATTTATTTTTGAAATGTACCTTTTTAGTATATATTACAGTTTTTTACTGAACACAGTATTTTTTTAAAAAATTTATATTTTAATTTAGTTTTTGCTCATCACTAACTTGAATGCCAATTTTTTTTTTAAAAATATTGAATTTTTGTACTATATATTTTTTTGGATATTCAGTTCATGAAATGTACAAAAACTTGCTCTGTTTATGAAATGACCGTATCGACTGGCCATTTCACAAACTGAGCCAGACATTGCGCATTACATGAAATAAGCAGTTTCTCAACTGGAAGGTACATATTTAATGTAGTTAATAAATTAACTAAATTTATTTGATTTACATTTTTATTACTATATATTTTTTATCCATTTTATGTATTTTGTTATAATTTATTTTACTTTTAATTGTAGACTTTACTTACATTAATGACTATAGAAACTCCGATTACTGATGTTGATGCTATACGAGGATTAGCTAGTCGTGCATTAGCTGGATTAGCTCGCAGTGAATCTGTTCGTCAAATTATTAGCAAATTACCTTTATTTAATACTGGCCAGTTACAAAGTATGTATACTTATTATTTATAACTTGTCATTTGTTATATAATATTATATTGTGATCAAAGTTCCTTATTGTTTAAAAATTGTATGATAAAATTTCTATAATGTAAAAAAAACAATTATAAGATGAGATTAGTTTGCTACTTATATGTTTAAAATAATAATATTTATTTAATTTATTATGTTTAATGTTATTATGTAATTTGATACTTATGGTATCATGTTATAGATCTAATGAAAAATCCTGTATTGCAAGAAAAACGTCAAGAGCATGTAACATTTCAAAAATATGCTTTAGAATTAATGGAATTAGTTTCTGGAAAAACAAAAAATAACGGTGCAGAAATAGAAGCATCATTGGCAAATATAAATCGGGTATGTTTTTTAATTAAAATGGAAGTGGAAAAATTGTATTGTTAATTAAACATCATAGGTATTATATAGATATATAATTATAGATAAAGTTTATTTTACTATAATATAGTAAATTGTTATTGTTGAATTTATGGACTTTGATAGAGGAAGAACCTTATAATATTATTAGAAGAAATTCTGTATAGATTGATCATTATTTTCACATTTCTATTATTTTAAAGAAAACATTGCTGTGTTATATGGCAGGTAGTTCTAGATATAATATATACAATTAAAATAAATGGATTTTTAATCATTTTTTGTATTAAATAATAACTTAATAGTGTATAAAATGAAAATTGTTTTTGTAAGTAATTGAAAGTTTCAAAATGAAAAGATATAATTTGATATTCATCAAGATTGTGTTATATATGAAAATTGTATGTACTAATGACAAAAAAAAAAAAAAAACCTTCCATATGTGTATTTATATGCAAAATATAATTTGGTATTTGAAATCAGATAAATTTTAAACTCCAATATTTCATATTTTCATTACTTTGCATACACTGTATGAAGATGTAAATACATAATTCAGGTTTCTATTAATAATTGTTCTATAGGTTTGTTAATTTTTAAAACTTGAATGTAATCAATTCTATCTTCTAATTACTTACTTTCTAAATAATTATTTTATAGGCCAACATTGTTGCTCAAACAAAAATTAATTTTAGTGATCAACAATTGCTCCTTTTAATGCATCAACATTTAACAGCAAAGGGTTTGTCAAAAACTGCTGAAGTATTAGTACAAGAAGCTAACCTTAATATACCAGAAAAAAAATCTTTGCCATTTACATATGTTTCACATTGCCGTGTAAGTATTATATTGAAAACTATTTTTGATCCAAATAAATTAATAACTAATGTTCATATTTTTGTATTGAAGAATCGGTCATTGGGAGGAGGAATGTCGCCATTAATTTCTAGGCATTCTGTTCAAAACCAAAAATCTGAATCGTTAGGTCCATCAAATGGTCTCTTAAATACTAGTTCAAATGTACGAGTGTTGAATACATCATCACCAATACGTTTAAATGTTAATAGGTTAATATTTTGTCTATTAACTATTTGATCATGAAATATTTAATTTTGTTTAATTTGTGTAGACGGTCTGAAATTTGTCCAAAACTAGAGCCAGAACCAGAATTTGAATCACCCATGTCCAAATTGGGTCATAAAAAAATTGACCAAGATTTACAATTACAATCTGATGCTATTAGTTCTTCAACTGTTAGTTTAGAGTCAATTGTTACTGAGTACTTGACTAACCAACATGCCTCATGTAAACATCCTATGGTTACATGTCCTACGTTCAATTTGTTTGTGTGAGTATTTAGAAATAAAAAAATACTATTTTAATAAATATGCATAATCAAATTTTTTTTTAGTCCACACAAATGTCCTGATCCTAAACCTAGAAGTGCAATGTGTACAAACTTTGCTATGCGATTTTCAAAAAACATACATTCTAGAAGGCAAGACCAAAGACTTATTCATAGTCGTTTTTACCCAACACGTATGTTCCATACGGATGATGATTCATATTTTACATGTTGCCAGTTTTTAGTAAGTCTGTCTACATAAAAAATATGATACATTTTACTATTTTTGAATGTTAATTCACTTTTAGTCTTTAAATCGTATTGCTATTGGGAATTACAATGGTGAAATTAAAGTTTACAATACATTCACTGGTCAAGAAGAATCATCACTTGATGCACATAATTCAAGTCTATCACACCTAGAATGCAGTAATGATGAAAAATTGTTATTGACTTCAGCTCCATGGCGAGAACCTAATACTTCTCTTTGGGAGTTAAAAGATGATCAAATCAGTCTGAAGTAATATTATTTTAATTATTTGTTTTCAATATCTTTATTATAATTGTTTATTTTGTTAAGGTACTCGTTAATCCAAGAAGAGTACTGTACTTTTAGCAATCATTACCAAACTAAATTACTTGGAACTAAAGAAGAAATAGCAACAGTAATATTATTGATTTTTCCTTAGTCTTGATATTTATGTTAATGAATATGTAACGTTTTTCTTAGATATACGATTTGGAAACAAGTCACAAAATAATGACATTAGTTCCAAAACATTCAAATCAATATACTAGAAATCGTGCAGTATTTGATGCTACTAATGAATTAGTGTTATCAGATGGTGTATTATGGGATGCTAATTCTGGCAAAGAAATTCACAAGTTTGATAAATTGAATCAGTGTGTTAATGGAATATTTCATCCAAGTGGACTTGAGGTTAACTATAATTATTTAGTATTTTCCTGTAGTTACACTGCAAAGTAATGGATTTTTCAATAAGAGTGGGTCTATTTTGAAGTAGTGTAAAACAAGTTGGGCGTGATTAGTAAACAAAAAATTTTTTATTTGAAAGCTCTATATATGCCAATTATGAATGGAATAACATCATTTAATTGTGTGCCACGGTTTCTCAGATTTGCATAAATCCAGATTGGTCCGATTTATAATGGCTCTACCTCAAAGGTCCGGCGGAATTTAAGTGATGGTCTGAGTAATGTTCCTTTGAAGGTCATTTGTTGATTGTGGCTTCTTGGCATAGGTCTTTGACTTCAGGAAACTCCACAAGAAAAAGTCTAGAGGTGGCAAATTGCCGATCTTAATGGCTAATTCACATCATTTCTATGAGAAAACGTTTATTATTGCGTTCTTTGTATAACTGATTGGACGTGTTGCCCAATTGTGTAATTTGCTTTGTGGATTTGTCATTAGTGACTGAATAATAAAAAGCAGACGAGACAGAACTAGTCACAACTGCATGGCCACACGGTGCTGTTAACATAGGCTCGCTCCAAATGATAAACCCTTTATATAATTCATTAGTTCTTAATCTCTTTCGATTGACGGGCATAAAATAAAACTATATTTATTTATGTATGTTAAATTTTATAATACATTGATGGTGGTAAGGAAAAAGGGTGTAAGCAACATTTTATCAATTTTACAAGAGAAAAAAAAAGTTTTTTTTCTAAGTTTTTATTATTTTTTAGTTTTTTAGCTGCTTAAAAAGATTTTATTGAATTTTTACATGAACAAATTTTTCAGATATTAATATTTTAAATAAATTGACATCAAATAAAATAAAAATAATTATTTTTTTTTTCACCTGAAAAGTTAATTTTTATACTGTGCTTACGACTAACATCTTGGAAATTATAGTACTTACGCCATTTGGCGCTTCAATATTAACAGCTGTGGCAGTTATGCTTTATTTTTAACTTTTTGTCATGACCTAAATTTAGTAAATGACAGTTCACCATTCAACTATTAATTATTTTATTATAGATTGTAACTTTGTCAATAATCAACATATCGTTAATCAGGTGAATACAATTAATGTAGAACTTACGCCTTAATTTTAAAAACCGACTTTCATCAAAAATCTCACTTATGCTCTTCTTCTTTTCCACTGTTAGTATTAAATAATGCATACATAACAGAATATCATACTGAAATATTTTATCATTGCTTACCATTGACAATGTGCCTAATGATATAGTATTTTATAATTTTTACTATCAAAAGATTATCTATACAAATCTATTTCTGTTATTGTCGCACTGTGGTGATATAGAGAAATACACTGTTTATACAGTCATAAAATATACAGGCAATAAAACTGAAATATTTCTTTATTTTATGTTTTTTTTTTTTTTCACTAATTTTTAAATTGTGACTGATCACTTACTCTGTGCTCAGAAAATTGGTCAAGAACCACTGGTATAATATATTTTTTCAACATAAATATTACATTTTATTTAAATTACTATTTTATACATCACTAGATTATATCCAATACAGAAATATGGGATATGCGTACATTCCAGTTGTTGCGCACAGTTTCAAGTCTCAATCTATGCGATGTAATGTTTTCTAAAACCGGAGAAGGAATGTACGCCTATATATTTGACCAGTTTCAATCGTACAGTGAAGGTACTCCTGCTACAGCTTACCAAACTTCATTTAAAACTTTAGATCCACATGACTATTCAAACATAGGTAAATTACATAATATATTATACCATTCATAGTAGAAGTTTTAAACTTGTAATAATATTTATTTTTATTGGATTATAAATGTGTATAGCCACCGTTGACGTTAAAAAAAATATATATCATATGGCTTGCAATAAATATGATACTCAAATAGCCATTGTAGAAAATCATGGAATGTACGAAAGCATTGAGGAGTCTGTTGTACGAATATACGATGTTGGTAGATCTAGGAATGAAGATGAAACTGTAAAGTTTTTTTTTATTGTTATTTTAATAAATGTAGGAACTATAATTTTTGTTTATTTTAGGTGGAAGATGAAGATGACGAAGATGTCGATAGTGAAGGTTCGGGATCAGAAGATGATAACTTGGGTTGTATGTATAATAATTATTATTTTTTTTGGCGATACATTTTTGACATGCACTGCGATTTAATATGTGTCTTATTTTAATATTAAACTAGTATTTCCATCATTGCTGGAAAACCTAATGAATGGAGGTGGAATGAACGATTATGACGGAGAGGATCACTTTTCAAGTGGTAGCAGCAGTCGTGGTAGCTCGCGTTCATATACTCCAATATCACTTGATTTGAGTGATGGTGATGCTTATGATCCTGGTGACGTTTCTTCAGACCTAGAAGACATGTCCTTGACTTAATGCATTTTTAAATTTTTTTTTTTCTTTTGTGATATGTGTAATAATTAACAATAAATCTCAAACGAATATGTTTGCAATGACCCCGTTGCTATAGTTTTTATGCTGCTTTAAATTCATTATTTTTCTACTGTTGTATAATAATAACTTGTAATTTATTATTTTTATGTGTATAATATAAATAAATTTAAAAAAAAAAAAAAAATAATGAAATTCTTTATTGAAATTATGAGATTTATGAAACTACATTTTACCATGTATTATTATCAAAACAATACTTGTAAAATAAATGTTAATTAATTATAATATATCTTTGTATGTAACATGATAACTTTTTAAACTGTCTTATGAACATGTTTTGTTGGTATTTTTAAAGGATTTTATCTGGTAAAATACTGTGGAAAATTTTATATTAATTTTAAAATGAACATTTTAAAAGTAACTAAACACAATATGTTTTTTGTTGTACAAAAAAGTCGAAACAGTTATCAATATTATGTTAAAGACAACTGTTAGTTAATTTTAGTATATTATATTTTTATTAAAATTAAAAAATTTAACTTTTTCTTTATCATGTATAAAATATGTAGTATGAGTTAAAGGAGACTCTGTGAAAAATATTGTGAATTTTAATAAATTAAAATGTTATAAAATCACTTATTTAAACATGTTTTTAATTAAAAGCACTAGAGTAATTTGTTGTCAAGTCTCACAATTTTCTGCTCTTTAATTTAACATATTCTTATGCATGACATGAATTTATTTTAATATTTTATTATTACCTCTCTATTGTTTAATATCTCAGGAACACTTGTACAAATTAAAATTTCAAAAAATTTTTGTCTTCTACATTTTAAAAGGTATAAAAAATCTTACAATTACAAAGATTTCTTCTAAATTTGTAAACAATTTTGTTTCAAAAAAACATCTTGTATTTAGGTAAGTCGAAAAGCCATTACATTTTGGGCTTTTTTTTTTTTTGTATTAAATGAACTTTATTCTTCTTATATTATTATTCATCAATATAAATTTGTGTGTTAAAGGATAACAAAAGGACAAATCAGATAAATCCTGGTACATACATACTTGATGAATAAAAGAAAGGTGGAAATTCAGAGTGGCAGAGATTGGAAGATCATACTAAATGATTTTTTATATTAAAAAAAAAAATAAAAAACATTCTTTTGTGGAAATTGTATGCTGACCCCAGGTAAAATAATTAAATTGTGTACTTTGCCCTTCGAAGTGTCTTCACTTCTCGGGTGGGATATTCCGGATGGGTGTATTGAATTTTAAAGAAACAATAAAATGATTGATTCTTCAATAAAACGATTCTGAATGGAGTTTCAGATTATTATATAATTGTATAATTATAATAGTCTGTTAGATATGTTTAACAAATAATTACTGTTATTTAATAGTGTAATTTATACTCGAATATTGTGTGTTTGCGTTATTCCCATGTCTTATGTACAGGGTCAGCTTGGTCATGGCCGCTAGGCCGTGAATGCAGCCAGGGCTCCTAGCCGTGTGTCTATTGAGTTGCAAAAATTATATAATTATTATTGGTGACCTTTGCTACTGCAATAAAACGATAAAAATGTTAAATGTTAAAAATATTTTTTGTAACGCGGCACTTAAAGTTTAATTTTTGATACGATGGTTAGTAGGTCACAAGGTAGTAAGTAGTAATAGAGGTAATAAGTTACCAAAAAAAAAAAAAATGGAAAGTGCAATTAATAGATAATAATATTATTACTAAACATTGATATAAATATTGAAAAGTTTGATATAGACATGGATCTACCATACATATTTCTTATTGTTACTTGTATACAAATCTAAAAATTATTTTAAATATAAAAATCATTTTTTCATCATATTTTATAAGTGTTATAAAGAAAATATTTTAAGGTTTTTTTTTTTTTTTTTTGGAGCATAATAGAATATTTTAATTTTAAATGGTCATGTTCATGTAATAGTTTTCAAAAAGAGACTTAATTATTTTATGATGATGATGATAATTATGATAATTTAAAAATGCCTTAAATAGTGGTCAATTCTGTTATATTCACTTGATATATTTATCTGAGAAAATTTTAAGATAAAAGAATATTTTTTATATATATATATATATATATATATATATATATATACACGTGCAGTGGAATGTGTTATTTTGTTTTTATTTCGTTGTATGGAACTGTTCTATACTACATTTATTATTATTTTTTAATATTAAAAAATATATATTGTTTTGTTTTAATATTTAACATTACGACCGTTTTATGTACGAGTGATGTATTCGATGAATTAAGTACAAAAATATAGATTTCATTTATTTTATTTATTTTAACAATTATAAACTTATTGTAATCTTGGCATAACTTAAATAAATTTTACTACTAAAACATTTTGGTAACAAATTCAATATCTAGATTTTAGAACTAATCTCCATTAGTAGTCGATTGATCGTCCAATTGGGCAATCCGACCTACAAAAAGAATACTACTATTTTGAGATAATATAAAAAATATAAATGGATGGTCAGCTTTAAATTCTTTATGATCACTTATGATGATACTTCTAGGTTTTCGGTATGACGCAACTGATAATAAATAAACATAAAAAATAAATTTAATTAGTTAAACAATATTATAACTAAATATGCCAAAACGAGATTAACGGGTGTAATTAAAATATTAATATTAACTATTAAGTATAGGGAAGAAAAATAAGTGTAAAACTTTGTTGATAACAAAAGATAATGCACTTTGAAATTACTGATTTTAATTAGATTACTGACGATAAATCATTTCTTCAATAAAACGATTCTGAACAAGGGAAGTTAATAATATAAAAATAAATAAGGAAAAAAAATGTTAGAAAACGTCCAAAATTTTTTTTTCACATTTTCAAAATTTTCTTGCGCCAAAATCTTTCTTATATGATTTTATATCTATGTTTAAATTTTCATATAGTTCGGATCAAAAAATGATGGTTTCTGAGTCGTTTTTGTTCAACTTTGGGTAGTTTTTTCAAAAAAAAAAAAAAAATTGAAGAGTTGAGAAATTCAAAAAATGACCTCTCTAAAGTAAATT
>JAIPRM010002612.1:0-29659 GCA_025469315.1 Stegophylla sp. TES_Ste_2020
AATTCGGATCAAAAAATGATGGTTTCCGAGGCGTTTTTGAAAAATTTTGGGTAATTTTTTCCAAAAAAAAAAAATTGAAGAATTGAGAAATTCAAAAAATGACCTCTCTAAAGTACAATCTAGAGGCAAATCCGGTTTCAAAAAGTTATTGATCGAAACTTTTGGACAAGTGCTTCTATGCGAAAAGTTGAACACAGAAAAAAAAAATAAAAAATAAATAAATAAACATCATTGTAAAAACACTAGCTTCTTTACTTCATTCAGAATCTAAAAAAAATATTTTTTATCGTAATGTTTGTATTAAAATTGGCTTTGTGACGAATTGAATTGAATTGTGTATATTTAGTAGACCAATATGATGTAAGCTTTTTTTTTTCTTTACACTTAGTTTTAATATTTTATTTCATTTATATTATTTTCGATTGTAATAACTCCCTACCCCAACACAAGTATATCTTAAAGGGGTAGGTTATCTTGTAGTTTTTGTTCATTGTATTGTTTTCTGTTCACTGTTCAATATACTACTAATATAATAATAATAAATTTAGACAAGACTTGTTGGTGACCCCAATGTTCATGAACATTTATTTATTGTGTTAGATTTTCGTTGTACATGTATTATTATTATTATTATTATTATTGTCAATAAAATTGGTAAGGTTTAATAAAGTTTAATTATATAGTTTTACATTTGTCTCTCAACACTAGTATTTTAATTATTAATAATATAGTTCGCAATGAATTTGCTGCAAATACGCGCAGTCACTGGTCAGGGTTTGTTTTTTAGTTCACTTGTACCAAAAAATGTTAAACAAAACGGTATCTCTGCAGAAAAAAATAAGTACTGCGCGCAACTCTAAATTCCACACAATAGCCTCTCGCATGTACAAATAAATAATTAGAAAAAAAATACGAATCTCGATAAAATATAATAATATATTTTAAATTTTAATGTATATCAAACTATAAAATTGTATATAATAACTAGATGTTCTATGAAATGACTAGTTAAAGTATTATATATTTCATGTTTAATTTCAACACTTTAACTGTAACATGTATATGTATATCAAGGGCGTCCGTAGGAATTTGTCAAGGGAGGGAACAGCAACATTTTTTTTTTCTTTGGCTTCACACTATGTATTGGATACCTGAGTTTATAGTTTGGAACACTTCTATTTTTATATACACATATTATATAGTTAAGTATCTAATGCAAAAATAATTTCTAAATTAAAGGGAGATAATTAGTTACGACTTAATCTCGTAGTCGGCAGCATTAGTTTTCATACATTGACAGGTATGTAATTTTAAATCGAATTTAAATTTTAACACAAAACTTGACCCTCCCTGCGGACGCCCCTTGATATAATGTATACATGTATATTCCTCCTCTTTGCCGTCATACGCGATCATTCGCCCATCGGAGAGTAAACCGACCTGCGATTTCGGCATTAAACGTCCGAATGACATTATTACAATGCCGATATTACATCAAAATATGCGTACACACGGTTTTTGTTTTTTTTTGTTTTTCGCCGGTACTACACGAGAAAAAACATCACACACGACGACGACAATGATTTATTAGCACGAAACTCGTCGGGGAAACGCGCGATAATTTAACGTTATTCGCGAGTAATTGCATTTAACGCGCGCGCGCGCGCTCGGACTACAACGGATACGAGAGAAACTGTGCTCTTAATGGATTTTTTTCCAATTTTATAGACGTCAATACAGCAGCACAATACGTACCATACAACAAAGGTCTGATCTCCGGAAAAATAAAGAACAAATCTCACGCGTCATGTTTCGCCCACCACGCCGTAGCAACTCTATTAGACAACTGTGGCGGTGACGCGTGGGGGGAGTGAACCGATAACGTAATAATATTGTTTATTATTAGTAGGGCCCGGAAGTTCGTGCACTAAAAAAAAATTTCAAAATATGCATTTATTTATTTTTTGAAAAGAACGTTAAATTATTTTCGGTTTTTTTAATTGAAAATAATTCGCAACAATCATTAAATCATATTATGAGAATGAACTTGGAATTACCTGCTGAATGCTTCCACAAATAATAATAGTTCTTCGGATCTGTTGTCAGAGTATTATCGAGAATCGATGACGATTAAGGTTTTAATTTAATTAAATTTGGCTAGAATTATTATAACCAGCTTGTTGCCTATCAGAATATATACATTATATTAAATTATTAATAATAATAATTGTAAACGTGTTTTTATTCTATATTAGCGACTTTATTGTAAAGACCCAAATTTTGAACGAATGTATTTTGACTCAAAATCCGACATTTTCATGAAATATTAATGAAAAAAATTAAAAATATCACAATTAAATGGAATTTTATTTTAAAATATGCATATTTTTTGTAAAAAAAAGACCACAAAATATGCGAACTAAAATTTCGTTGTTGAATTCGTTAGATTGCGATTCAAATTTCTAACTCACCCAGCAACTTTTTGATACATGAACTTCCGGGCCCTATTTATTATTATTATTATTATTATTATGACTTATTTATTATTTTATCATTATTTTACTCGCGTTTTATTCGTATTGCCAGCACCACTCACTATAAATAATATTAATAATATTCGAATCACAAGTCGACTTACTCGATTCCATATTTCGAAACGCATATACCATATTATATACGTAAAGTTTGTTTCAGTTATTCTAATCCCATTTCATAATAATAATAATAATAATAATAATAATGTGTTTACGGTGAACGCACACCGGCAGCGGTACCCGAGTACCGGGAAATTCGTATTAAGTCTGCAGCGCAGTCGGATTCTTCGATGCGTAACGCCACAGCGCTTATGCCGGGTTGATGGGGAGGGGGGGGGGCGAGGAGGGGCACCACGCAAACGTCGAACGGAATATTTTAGACTCGTTCTCAAAGTCAAGCCTTTTGGAAAATTATGTGTTTTTTTTTTTTTTTGCGCGCGCGCGCACAGATGTCTCCTCGCACGATCTCAAATAAATTACGTTTCATAAAGTGAACACAAACATAATATAAGCGAGGAATTTATCGTGTACATGCAGCATACACACGGCTTTTGTACGCACAATGTATACATCATTGTAACATATTTTCCATAACAGAACGTTTTGTTTGAAAAATAGGATAAAATCTGCAATGATAATAGCCTGTCTGGGTGTGTATACGCAAAGTTTATCCTCTTAAAAGGCTGAATCGCGTTTTTGTAATGTTTCAAAACCATATTGGAATTCGAATGCAAAACGTCTTTCTCGCACAACAAACCCGAAGTATTGATCGAGTTTTCGAATACGACGTTGTTAATTAAAACGATAACCCTCAGAATACAAATGATATTTTAAAATAAAATATATAAACGTATAGTCTCAAACGATTTCGTGTGCTTTTTTTGTTTCTATTTAATTTTCATCGATTGCTAATTTTTTCGTTTTGTCGTAATCGTCTCTTTAGTTTTATTTGATTTCACAGTATTTTTTTTTTTTTTTTTTGTTCCAAAAGGTCTTATTAATAATTATTTATTCACTAGGTATATAACTGATTATTTTTCAAAAAATAAGAATCGATCGAATTGACGCAATGAAGTTAACAACAAATTTATTATTATTATGATACTTCAGCGCATATTTTACTTTATATAATTTTTTTTTTTTTTTTTTTATCGTATTCATTAGGTTAGTCTGTTAAGTCGTGTCATATGCGAATTCCACCGCATTCGAAACGAATTCGCGTTAAAAAGCACCTTATGATCGAATCGTCGATTTGTTCCAACCCGCGGCCATCCGTATACCTAAATGAAGCATTGAAATGGAACACGCTTAGAGTGACCTGTTGAAAAGAATCAAATTACCGTATCTCTTGCTCAATCGGATCACTGATAAGGAACTGTTAACATTGATAAGGAACTGGTATCATACTTTAAAATTAATGTTATTGTTTTTGTATAATATCTGATAATACGGCGGTATATAGTACTTCCCCTGGCTGATAAGAAAATTCGAAAAATCGAATTGTAGTGATACCAACATTGAAAACCAAAAGTTGCAATAGTAAGATTAAAAAAAAACGGCTTTAATTTGAGGGGGGCGATTATCAAGCCGAAATGTCCCCACGTTGCACAACAAGCCGAGGGATATTTTTGATTTGCGGAGTGAAGCGGAGGAGTCGACGAGCGTAGCGAGTTGACCACACACCCAGTGAACTGACCTACGCCATGATAACATGTTACTTTAACTACCTCATCAGGATTGCCTTACTTTAGGAACAAAATTCCTTTTACTGCTTTTTTAATAATTTTGCTGTTGGTATTGACGAAAATTCGAGGTATGATAAGACCATTCTTATCAGCTGGGAGAAGTACTATACCCATCCCCTGATAATATGAAAATTTAAAGTGTTACCAACCAAATAGGAAAAATAATTTTATTTTTCTCAAAATGGTCACTCTTAGCGTATTCCATTTGATTGCTTCAATTCACTCAATTCAAATTTCCCCTCTCTACGTTCTTTACTCTATGATTTGTTCGGATCGATATAAATCGCGCAGTTAAATCGATTCCGTCTCTCGTCGAACAGATATTATAACATCACGAAAAATATTATATCGTGGGCGTCCGTCGAGCAGTTGTGTACAACATTTTTTTTCGTTTTGACGAGTGCGAAACGCGAGTTATTATTAACGTCAACAAATATTCAGTTTTTTTTTTTCTCTCACTCTAACTCTGTTCCGATTTTTATTTAAGCGCTTTTTATTTTAAACGAATCTTTCAAGAGCGACGATCGCTTGTTTTTTTTTACTCTTTTTTTATGCTTTCCACACACGCATTCGTCTATATTATTCAGATTTATTACGAAGAGCCGTCCTTGGGCGCCGTTATCCGGTTGCCAGCTCTCTAATAGAACATATCACGAGAGGCGTAAAACAATGCACGCTCGTTTGTTGTAACGTAATACCAGAGATCGAGCAGTTGTCACGCGCGCGCGCGCCCTGCGCTGGTCATCGTGGTACTAGTACGGTGGTAGTCACAGTAGCGGATAGAGTTGGATTTTTTTCTTTCAAAATAGGTTGGAGGGGGGGGGTTAAAAACCTACGCCTACATTATTAGATTATTTAACTATAGTAGTAATTACGGTCATTAGAATCATTCGCCTAAAAGTGAATCGTCCCACACACACACCCTCTTCTCACTTCTACACGTATTTTATATAATAGATATTTTAAATGTATTAAATAAATAATTCATAACGTTTTTCATAACTTATTCATGGAAAAAAAAAATAAAATAGTAAAGTCGAAAAACAGTTAGTAATAGTTACATTTACATATTTACTCATAACAGACCACAGTAAACAATATGCATTTATTATAATCAACTAGATATATGTTTTCTTAAATTTATCTTATTTTTTTTTTTTATCTTATTCGATAAAACAGAATAAAGTGTAGTAACCTAACCTGAGTGATTCTATTAAAAAGTTCTATCGCTTTCCATACAAAGTACTTTTTTGTTATCATTATTCGGAACACTAATAATAGAATTTATTTAGATTCTTACAAACCGACATCTATCTATGTTCTTAGTTTCATATGACATCTAACATCAAGACTAGAAGATTAAATGTTTATAATATATTAAGATCAAATAAAGATTGAAATTACGCCACAATGGGTACCACTTAATGTGACCCTAAATGCGTGTGTATAAGAAATTATTAAACGATTCCACACGAAAAACTGCAAAATAAGCCTCTTCGAGTAACCCTGTTACAAAAATTATGTGTTCACTCCAGACGGAAATTTCTGAACCTGCCAAAAAAATTACGACAGACAAAAATCAAAATATCAATTATTTCAAAATAATATAATTACACGCGTAACAACGTTTAAACATAATAATAATAATAATAATAATAATAACAATAAATAAATATATCACTACTATATAATAAAGTTAGCGCGTGATGAGAATGACGAGAGTGGAAATATTATTTCGAAGAATGACAAAGATAGATGTGGTTAGGACCGACCGGAAAAGGACGTAGGAAGTGAAGTATTAGCTTTTTAGCCCGCATTCTCGCTTCGCCCGCCACACATTAGTTTTATACACAACAGTACTTCTTCTAACCGTGGGCTAGTCCGAGATGATGGATCTGAAACGTATTAAGATTTCCGGTCAATTTTTCCTCACGATATTTTATTGTTTTCGTGTGGCGGCGTTGACAATGTGCGCGACGTTCAGAGATTGTTGTTAATTGATAAATCGTGTCAGCGCGTTGATAGATAGAGAGTATGGACACAAGCGTTAACACGTGTTAGCGGCTGTGTACACGCGTGTACACTCTGCAGGTGGATCAAAACATGAAGAATATATAATATGAGGCGTCTAGTTTCAAAACCAGCTATAGGGAATTTTTGGAAACAACAAAAAAAAAACGAAAATAACGTAAGACACTTGGTCCATAATTTTATAATAAATATGAAATCGAAGCTTTGAATTGCCATTTTGTGAAAATATTATTACAAGAGTTAAATAACTATATAGTTTTGAAACGGTTGATTTTGTTGTGAATTTAAGCATATGGTTGTTTTTGAAACCGACAATTTAATTTTTGTTTTTTTTTCACTTATGGCTGGTTTTGAAATTGACTTTATGTGATTTGAAAACAAACGCTGGAAAATTTAAGAATTACAAAACATTTTGAATTTTATATATATATATATAATTACCTAATAGTAAAAAAATAATAACCAAATAAAATTGAATAATATATAGTTAATGTACTTAATTTCGTGAAAACTGAAAAAATCTGAGTACTATTACCAGAACAGATAAAAACGTGTGTTTAATTAATTGATTTGATTTGAAATAAACATCGTTAGATGGTTGGTTTTGATGTACTAACTACATGTTTTCTGTTCTCATTTAATATCGCCTTGTTTGGCGTTCAATATTTTTACCAACTATGTACATAGGTACTTAATACAGTGTGAATATTTGGAAAATCAAAAAAAAAAAAAAAAAATCCATTTTGAAAACATGTGAGCGTGTGCCCAAAAGTGGGTGGCAAATGTTTCAATGATTTCACGTCGACTCGCAAACAAGACGTGTAAAAACACGGTAATAATAATAATAATAATAATAATAATATTATTATCGTGTAGTCGTCGTATCATCGGCAGGCCAGACATGACGATCGTCGTCGTCGTTGATCTCCGTCTGCTGCGAGAACGCGATTTCCTTCGACTTCGACGCATCTACAAGAGGAGGTGGGGTGGTCTGCTAACGAATGACCGGGCGCGCGCATCCCGGAGGTCGCGCCAACAATGCCCCGGATAAATAGGACAGTTTTCGGGGTTCTCCCCTCTGGAGTGTAAATCATCGTACAACCGTTTCACACAATGGAAACGTAAATTTCCCGAGTCCTCCCCTCCCCCCCGCACGCGCCGTTTGACAACCGGCCGGCCGAGCGCATATTATTATTATTATTATTATTACTATACACCTAAATAACACGATATAAAATATATTCCTCGGCGGCACAGCGGGTTAGGTGTGGTCTATCTACACCGTCGACTGACTCGCCACAGGCGTCGTCGTCTCGTCACCGCCGGCCGGGAGACGATACACACCGCCGCGCGGGAATCACGTATTTGAATAATTCAACGGCAACAACAGGACTTGTAAATATATAAAAGTAAGTTTGGAAATATTTACGCGTTATAAACGCGACACGGGCTTTCTGTTATTATATTATAATATTCTCCGCGCGGATATAGACGTTGTTCGACACTAATTGAAAATTTCATATCCATACACACACACACACACACACACACATGTCAAGTTAATAAACTATACATTTATAATGTGCGTAGTTTATTTATTTACATTTTCGTTTGAACGCTCGGAATTGAAATTACTGAAAGAATAAAACGAAAAACAACGAGAACGACGCGATCGGTTCGGTTTAATCATAGTTTCGGAGAAATATATGCTATCTACAGCAAGAGTTCTCAACCTGAGGGGCGCCCCTCCCCCTAGGGAGGCGTGAAAATATTCACACGAAACCACATTTTACCACAAAACGTAATGTTATTTATATGATTATCTATACATTGTTTTTTTTTTTTTTTGTAAGTAGATTTGCGATTATCGGTCATAATATTATTGTGTAACAACTAACAATACTATTTTCAATAATCCGAAGAATATTATTAAACTATTTTATTCCTATTGATATCTACCATTAATAATAAAAGTCATGATGTATTTATATTGTAAATAACATATTAAAATTCAATCTTATAGTAGTGGGAAGGGGGGCGTGACCTCATACAATAGTATAAAATGAACGACAAAAGGTTGAGAACCCTTGATCCACGGCATTGCTATACTGAAGTACAATCAAAATTCCTTCTTACAACTACTACTAATAACTTACTTTATCTTGCAGGACGAAGAATTCGACCATAAACACTCTGAAGACACGTGACAATGAGACATATGAATAATCAAGAAAAATGGAGTTATTGATTTTATTGGTATTCATTCTGATTCCAGATCGAGTGATGATGTATACAGAAAATGTAAAGTATGGACAAGAATATTCGCACCACGGATATTCTTCGATCCTCAGGTCAGATACTCTTGAAGGGTGTGTATAATTAAAAAAAAAAAAAAAAACGATAAATCATTTCTTCGATAAGACGATTCTGAACGAAAGAAGTTAATAATATAAAGAACAATAATAATCGTCATGTTCAACACTCATCAAGAGTATCTGACCCGAAAAGCGAATTATATCCGGCTTTCTTGTCTTTACTTTTCTTAACTTCATTTTTTTTCTACATTTTCAAAATTTTCTTGCGCCAAAACGTTTCTTATGTTATGATCTATCTATGTTTAAAATTTCAAGTTCGGATCAAAAAATGATGGTTTCCAAGTCTTTTTCGTCAAATTTTGGGTAGTTTTTTTCAAAAAAAGAAATTGAAAAATTAAGAAATTCAAAAAATGACCTTTCTAAAGTACCAACTAGTGGCAAATCCGGTTTCAAAAAGTTACTGATCGATACTTTTGGCCAAGTAGACAAAGTGAAAAAACAAATAAAAACATCATAGTAAAAAACACTAGCTTCTCAGTTCGTTCGGAATCTAAAATGATTTTTAATCCACCCTCGTGGATGTTAAAAAAAAAAAAGTGCGCACGCATTATATATTCAATATTCGATAGTAATTATTATCAAAGTAGAAATACCGAATCACAAAGACAATAACAACAATAATTAGTACTCTGCAGTAAATGGGGTGCGTTGAACCGCCCGACAATTATTATTATTATTACTATAGCAGATAAAAAAGCGTTTACAGAGCGTATCAAAAGAATGTCTCTAGCATATTTTCTAAGGGATACACACATTCGAAGTAAGTGGCCTCCTCCCCGTCAGTCTCAGTCTCGTCTGTGTGCGACGAAAAGCGGATACAAACGTGTGCACATTACGGAGGAGTTGACGGTGTTTTGCTACTCGGTATTATTATAATTATGTTTTAGGTGTATATATATATATATATATATATGGCTGTGGCCGGAGGAGACACTATAAATTAGCAACAGAGTGTGGCGGGAATCGCGTCTGCACGTCGTCGACGTGTGTCGAGTGTGTGTGTGTGTGTGTGTGTGTGTGTGTGTGTGTGTGTGTGTGTGAACACGTGTGGACCGACTACGTTTTTATTATACACACACGCACGACACGTTTATAATATTTTGTTCCAACGTGCTGTGGCACAGGGGCATCTGTTTTTCTCGTTCTTCAAAAGACTCGCGGGAGTGTGCACGGATAAGTCAGTACTGTGGTACAGAGGTGTGGTGGTGAATACTCTGCTTTTAGTCACACAGGACTTATGTAATGTCTAATACGCGTATTTCTGTGATCGTTAAAACGGTCGAATATCGAGTAAAAAAAAAAAAAAAAAAAAAAAATCGACGCCCGCGCGTGTTGACCATTTGAGATATTCCCGTATTTTATCGTCTCGGCGAGGCGATAAAACGCGCGTTTTAAATATATATACGTATATGATAATTCATTAATAATTTTTCTTTGGTCTTAAGCCCGAGTCTTTCGCACGGCTACCGTTGGCCGTGCGTGACGTGTTTACAGAACGAAAAAAATCTATTAAAATTTTAAATATATCCTCCACCGAATATTATATGCACGAGAGTTTTGCCCGTGCTTTACAAATTTATTATCGTACTTAACTAAACCATTTTGCTAATTTTATTATGATATTATTATTATTATTATTATTACTATATTTCCAAATGTCTCTTACTCTATTTGGAAACCTAATGTGATAAGAAAACGACAAAAAAAGAGAAAATAGTCACAATCTCAGTTTGTTTGAAAAAACTTCTACTAATATTACAAACAAAAAATTTATTTAGAAACAAATGAAATAAAATCGGGATTGTTAACATTTCTTATTTATAGAAATCCTCGTTATTTTTATCGTTCCTATGGGGGAAAAAAAAAAAACTAATACTTTACCAAAAATTGTATAAAATAATAATATAAAATGTGTTGTTTGACCAAACAATTCAATCTGACACACATAGTGATGAACTTATTACTACCATTTGTAAAACTTACTAGAAGTACGATTTTTTCACGAGGTCAGGAGAGTGAAAGATAACATCACAGTGCGGCGTTCAAAATTTACAAAATTTATACATTTAAGCATGAATAAACTACATTTTTTTAAAAAAATTTTGTGAAAATTAATTTTAAATTTATAATGTTATAAATAAATTGTAAATAAAATGTTATCCAAATGGTTCAAATCATTCATGTTCGTTAATTTCAAATCACCACGGTCAAATTTAAATTTTTAAAGAATGGAAAAACATATTTGTGTCATGGAAAGGAAAAAATGTCCTATCCATTGATTTATTATCTATGGATAAGACATACGAAAACGATAAAATTAATTTTAAAGTATGATAACAGTGATCCGATTGAGCAAGGGACACGCAATATTTCGATAGGGTAATTTGATTCTTTTCAACAGGTCACTCTAAGCGTATTCCATTTCAATGCTTCATCGAGGTATATACGTATGGCCACGGGTTGTATATACTGCAGGTATACGAGGCTAAAAACTATACTTTCAAATAATGAACGCTGACGGCACACGATTCCGGGGGAGGGGGGGGCTGATCAATCAATGCCACTACGATGTTCTATTATATAACATCATCCTAATAATATAATAATAAATAATACAATAAGCAGTACAAACACTGCTACGCACTGCGGGTCTGTCTCTGTTGTGTAACAGCTGGTATAATGAAATAATAAGTATAATAAATATTGTAAAGAAACGGATCGTTGTTGTAAACGTATAATATCCAGACCGTAGAATGACATTACACAGAGAGCTAATTATTATAAAATATCGATTCCGGTGCTCTGGCCAGTTTTGAAAAAAAAAAATGTTTAAATTTATTTCTTGTACCTTCTCTCGCAGTCACAATATCCACAACAAATCACGTTATACTTATTTATATTTATATATTACATATGTAAAACGCGTGTTTAACGTACTTACTTTTCGGCGTTTGAAATAAATAAATATAATAATACGTAAAGGAAATGTGCGAGTCTGTTTTTGCGTTACACACGTGCCGCCCAAAAATACTTTTCGGCTAATCCCGCGACGAATGCGCTCAGCGATTTGGCTCTTTTTTTTCCCCCTCTACGGCTAATAATAATAATAGCGATGTGTCACGAAGTTTTTACGATTTTTTCAACGCGACACACGTGGTGATAATGACGACGTGTTCGTTCGCGCATAATAATAATAATAATAATAATAATAATTATATGTTAATTGAAGTTTTCAAAGTTTGACACCGATTTTATCGCCCCGACAGAGACCATTAACAAACAACAAACCGTCGCGGCGCGTCGTCCAGATCCAAAGAGTGTGCGCAGGTCACAAAGCCATTGAGCGGAGCGAGCGGTTGGTTAATAGGTCTGAGACGATAATCGCCGTTAAGTTCCGCCGCCCGCAGGGGGTCTCGTGTCTTCGTGACGCGAAATTTACAACAGGGATCGTAATAATAACAGTTTTAATGGGTCTGTGAAGCCTCTGTGTGTGTGTGTGTGTGTGTGTGTGTGTAGTGCGCGCGCGATATCTACCGCCGACACCTGACTTTACAACCGTCTCCGACCGCCACATTTCGAATAATATATTATAAATATTAACGGCCGAAGACCTCATTAAAATGAAAATAAAAATAAAAATATTTGAACCGACAAGACAAACAGAACACGGACATATTGTGTGCGGTGCAGGCCAACTTACTACACTTACAACACGGACAAATAATAATAATTATGCACAAGTTTAAAGGTGCTTTATTGTATACATGGACGAGAGAGAAAAAAATAATCCTTGACGGTAAAACTAATTTTTGAATTAATAATACAAACAATTTTCGAGCGCACTTAACTCGTTAAGTGTCAGAGATAAATAATACCGGTATACAGTGGTAATAATTTGAACACGCTGCTCGTCGTTCAAGGCAGAGGTTATATTTTAAAATCACTGGCAACGTTACAATTTAAATAATAATTATAATAATATATATATTAAAAAAACGCTTCGCTCAAACACGTATCACGTACAAATAATACGTGTATAATGACGTGTTATTCTTCGCTCGAGTATTGCAAAAAAAAAAAAAAAAAACTCATTATTCCGACACGAATATCACACATTTACACGCTCTCGTTTGTACCGAGAACACTGAATCACGCGTAAAATAAACAAAAACTAGCCGAAATAGAACATTACAAAAATGAATGAGAAAAAAAGAAAAAAGGAATGAATTTGCTGTCGAAAACGTCGCAGAAGCAGACTGACGTATATATCAGACCTCGTATGTATTATGTTTTTCTAAAAAGTACCGCCGCCGTCGGACATTTTCGCGTTCACTGTGAGACCGCTGAAAATGAAAAACGAGCCTCCCCAAATCACAGTAGTCCAAAAGGAAACATTTATACGCGTTTAGCGACATGAACTATATATTTTTATATGCGCGTATCGTATTACTGCGACGACTGCGCAGCGACAGCAGCAGCAGGACCATATCAATAAATCTTTCACAAAACATTTGATCCGTATCGAAAAATATCAAGAGAGTATAATTCGTCCAGTTCGCCGACCGCCACCGTCGCCAGATGTGTGTCTAAGGCATATAAGTCATAAAAATAATAATAATATTATACGAAATATGTAATATTATGTATATTTATATAGGGCGGCCACCGGTGCAAGAGGATATTGTACGCGTTTCGGATAGGTACTTTCGGCGAAAACCACGCGGCTGCTGCGATCGAGAAACACGAGATATTTTGTGCAATTGTGTTTTACGATTCCGATATTATTATATAGATACACACAATGCATGCTCGATTTGTGGCGATAAAAACAAAATAAATCCCAACCGCAGTCGTATGAATTTGTTTTTTTTTTGTTTTTTTACGCTCATACATAACGCGATATATTATTATTATTATTATTATACGTTATATTATGTTGTATTATATACAGTGCACAAGATATAATATTTGCGGAGGTGTATCGAAGAAATCTGGAACAGAGAGAGGGAGGGAGAGAGAGAGAGAGAGAGAGAGACGGGCGGGGGAGGGTGCTAGAGGATTTTTATTGAGAATCCGAATTTATTGGTACGGCCGTTTCAAACGGATGATATTACGAATCCGATCATAATAATAACAATAATAATATAGATTCATAAACGTAATGCGTGCACTATGAGTTTTAGATTCTGAACGAAGTGAAAGAAGCTAGTGTTTTTACAGAGATGTTTATTTTTTATTTTTTCTGTATACAACTTTTCGTATGGAAATACTTGTGCAAAAGTTTCGATCAATAACTTTTTGAAACCGGATTCACCTCTAGATTGTACTTAAGAGAGGTCATTTTTTGAATTTCTCAATTCTTCAATATTTTTTTGGAAAAAACTACCCGAAATTTGACAAAAACGACTCGGAAACCATCGTTTTTTGATCCGAACTATATGAAAAAATTTAAACATAGATAGAAAATAATATAAGAAAGATTTTGGCGCAAGAAAATTTTGAAAATGTGAAAAAAAATTTTGGACATTTTTTTTTCTTATATTATTAACTTCTCTCGTTCAGAATCGTTTTATTGAAGAAACGATTTATCGTTTCTTTAAAATTCAATACACCCGTCAAGTAATACACCCATCGTGCGAAGATATTTCTGATTGAATCAGACACCAGTACCTCCTACCATTATATAGCATTACGGGCGGGGTAGTACATTTCTGGTATATTTATGAAAAACAGAAGAAAACGAATAAAAACGATCCAAAATATTATTATACGTGCAGAATATGGCAGAAGAATTGCGGTATTATTTGTTTCAGATAGCATGCACTCGACTGTGCGGTGTGTGTTTTGGGATTCGATTCCGTTTCGGGGACGTTAGAAGGGCGTTAACCCGCATCGGTTTTTTTTTTTTTTTGGGGGGGGGGACATCTGCAAACATCAAACAATATTGCTTGTCAAATATTAGATGGCTTTCAATTCGGGTTTCAGCGACGACGGAACACTGAATACTTATATAAGTACCATCGATGCGAGACGTTTAAAATTAAAATATTCTGATAATAAACGCGTAAAAGTATTTTTTTTTTTTTATTATTTATATAATAATAAATTTTATTAAAAAATAATTATAATTAAAAAAAAAAAAAAAAAAAAAAAAAGCACGAAGAACGGCCACTGTTGCTTGCCGCGTACCATTAAAAAATATTTCAAAAAGATTAAACAAATTTTGTAATATAATAATATTATACTTAAATTTAAATAAAATTCTGATAATATCCTTTTAATAAAGTAAATAAAAATATTAAATTATGTATCAATATAATTAGTATAAGCGGCTGGTTAGAAAAAACGACTTGGACTAACTTTGAATTAAGGTCGAGTACACTTTCATTTTTTTTATTTTTTTTTTTCAACAAAACGACTCATTTCCTCGGAGAAAACCAACGTTGATTTTTATTTGTTTTTATTTCCCCCCCCCTCCGCTGGGTGATTAAGGATTACCGGCGAGAGATGCCCCCCCCCCGGCGTCTTCTGCGGAACACGTTCAAACGGCAAAAAGCAAATTAAAAAAAAAAAAAAAAAAAAACACACGTAGATAGTTTATATTTAATAAGTAAGTACACATCACGTACAATCGACGCGAACCGTTTGATTTCGTTCCACCCTTCTCCCCCACCGAGTAAATGAAAACGAAAGCGTACGCTACAATTAAAATCGAGGTTACCAACATTCGATCATATTATTATCGGGATTTATTAGAAAATTTGCAAAAAAAAAAAATTATTTAATCACCACCCTCGTATTTAGAATATATCATCTTGGTAAGCATTCAAAGTTGGTAACACGACTTGTCTGAGCTAAGGGGGAAAAAAAAAACATTGAATATTTTAATTTCAAAAACAAGGTTTGAATAAGAGATTTTTTCGAGTTCACCCTGGTAACACTTATATATGTATTTTAATTGTTAGAAAAACTAATATTAAAAAACTGTATATTTTAAATAATATTGTATAGGTACAGAGTGATTTAAAATGTATGTTACTAATATTGTATCAAATTTGTATTAAAAAAATATATATATATTATACAGAGATGTTCATGTACGAGGAAGGGTTAAAACGAATTGTAAATTTCACAATTTATTTTAGATTTTGAGTATAGGGAAAAAGTTAAGGTTTTTGGTTGTATGTAATGTATTTAAGGTTGTATAGGATTTACTTAGCAATTTTTCGAATCAGAATTTCGCTCTAGTACTCTAGTATATTAAAGAGGTAGTTTTTTGAAATTTTCGATATTTTTTCCAAAATTTGGGGAAACTACCCAAAATTTGACAAAAATATTTTTCTAACAAGAGTTTCTGGCCGTTTTCAATATTTACACGATCCAATGCAGAATATTTCGATCACGCTGTATACATCACATATATATACATATAAACATATTTTATATACCTAACGGAATGCAGCATATTTTTTTCTGTTCTACATTCGCCCCATTTTTTTTTTTTCTTCTTTTCTTTTTTCCCGTCTTCCCCTCCCCCCTTGTACTCCGTTTATCGCCGCCCGGCATCGCGATGACATGTGCTCGCGGGATATATTTTAATATACGTGTGTAATTATTTTATTTACGTTGCGCTAATCAGCCGTGTCCAGAACGCGCGCGCGCGCTCGCTCAGAGAAAAGAAACAAAAATAAATAACACGATTCCAACCACCACCGGGCCGACGGCGGTAAAGACGCGACCACCGCGGCGGCGGCGGCGAGTCAGTGGACCGTGAACCCCCCCCCACCCCCTCATCGTTGGTTCGCCTTCAACGGTGTTGTACGCTAAACAAACGTGCGACGAGAGCGCAGGGTGCCCGTTTCCACGTAGTTTCTTTTTCGTGCTGAGCAGCTGTCATATTTTTCGCCAACCACACCGTACACAAACAACCCCCTTCCCCTCGCCCGGATCGGTTTCGGCTAAGACCATATATATATGATTTACGCGTACATTCGGGTGTTTACGACATTGGGTTAGGAAATCCCTCAAACGAAAATCCTATTTCAAGAAAATTTCCAGAAAAAATGACAGTTATATACTATTAAATAACAGTAGTAAATAAAAGACCACTGTGAAAATTTGAATTAAACTCACACATCGTGAACGTGAACATAGTTTAAAATGGTTGGAAGAAAATAAAAATTTAGATATTTCAACATGAAATTCTTCTAATTTCAGACTCTTGAAGATTCTTCAGTTAATTGAATTTAAAAAATTCCAGCTAGTGAATAGCTGTTTTAGGAAAAAATATTTTTTTATCGATGAGATTTTTCCAGATTTTTAATTTTCAAACACATGAAAACCACTACTGTTAAGTTTCATACACTGAAAGAAAATAGTGAACAATTTTTTTTTTCTTCTATCAATGGCTTAAGATTGATTTTATTCTCTTCATAATAATATAATACTATGTATTATTAATATCATAATAGTATAGGTACTCACCATTATAAAATATAGATTTATAAAATTTGTAAAAAATCTAATTCTTATCAAAGTATTTTTCGCCTTTAATGCTCATTTTCTTTTTATTATTTCTTAAAACGGTTACAACATATTTACCGTAAATACAAAATTTGGATTGTGGAGATAAAAATATTTTTAGAAGCACTACAATAGTGATTGTTAACAAAGTGCTGCTATTGTCCGTAAAATTATAGTAATGTAATGAAATAGATTTGTGCCCAACTAGTATATATGAGTATTCCTTAGTAAAAAATATTAATTTTCACACTAATTAATTTATTGCACAAAAGATTTAATCAATGAAACTTTTTCCAAACAAACTGCTGCTGTTCTCTTTCTAATAAAATTACAATTAATTTTGCATTCGAGAGAAGGAAAAACGATTAATTTTATACTTTATATTAATTTTTAAAAACGAAAAATTCGAGATATCGACGTTAGACATAACAAGAATCTACTGTAAATTAATATTCTACACTCATAGTGGCTAATTTCGAGACGCGAATAATCGGTTAAAACCGCGTCAAAGTGACTGGAACGTCGAAGGGGCGGGGGCACGATGATTAGTACTCGTTCTCGAGTGATTATTGTATAGAAATTGGAAATTCCTTTGAGCCAAGACTTGTTTTTCACACTACATTTATAAGTAATGCCGCCGATTTAGCCGGAGAATAATACCCGAGGAGCCTATTATTATTATTATTATTATTATTATTATTACACCAGAAATCACTGCGGGCGAAATGCATAAAATTGAATGACATCAATCATCAGCAGACGGACGGATGTTTTACTGTACACACCATCACGTGTGCTAATGACGGCTCCCTCTTATGGATCTTAGAGACGAGCGGCGCGGCGGCGGCATACCGAGGCGAAATAATAGAAAACCGTACCGAAAATCCGACCATTGTGACCGAAAGACAAATTATCCGAATCCATTGGAGAGTTTAGGGTTTTTATTATTAACAGTCCGTTGCCGTTTTCAAAGCCATTGTGTACCGCGTAAAGCTTCCGTTTAGCTTTCGTTTTTTTTTTTTTTTTTTCAACACCGAAACCCTTTCTAAAATACGTGATATATATATAATATATACGTCATTGAAGTGACTTACTAAAATTAAAATTATAACCGTTATAACTATCCAAATATCGTTTAAACCTGATTAAACTAGTATATATTTAAAAGAAAAATCACGAAACTCCTTGTAACAAACAAATTTTTTTTTAACTTCATCCTTCTTTCACGTATGCAAACAGTACGTATTCCCGAATTTTGTCACGACTTATCACATATTACAAATAAACACGTCGACTTAAACAATAACACCTCTTATCAGAGATAATATCTACTCGTAAGCGTTACAATTTTTACCAAACACTCAAAATTGAGTCTCAATACGCTTTCATAAAAAATTTCCATTTAAATTTTATAATTATAAACTATCCTAACTTACGTCTATTACATTTTATTTTAGTTTCAGCAAACTGCATAAATATACAACGTTGAAATAAACATTTATGTTAGATAAATTATTAATATTGGGTTTACTTAATACTTATTTTAATTTTTTCATCGGTTTTAAAGACTACTATATAATAATCAAATTCATATTTTTTTCAATATGCAAGTATATTTTCATTTATCTGTAGGTACAGCAAAGGGCAAATGATTACTACTATATTTACCAACAATTTCAAGTCTCAATAATAGTGAATAGTGATAGATAATACAACAATAATAATATTTATTCAATTCATAATAACTGTAAACAACCACGTTCTGTATGAAACCCGTGTTGAGGTAGTATGTGTGGGCAGGGATTCAGAGCTCGACGGCTTACTTTTAAGCCAACGAATGTACAAAAACGTTAAGAGTATGATGGTAAAAATCGCACGGGCTTTTGTCCTTTGAAAAAATTCAGCTCTGGGAACACAGTCAATGCACGACGAGTGTGTCGCCGCGGCGTTGAGTAATGAATGGCTTTTGCGCAGACACGCGCGAACTTTGTCGCCGTGTGTATATCCAATATATATATTATATATAAGATAGTGTAGACGACTACACCAAGACAAAGGTGTGCGCACAGTGCACGCCATACGTACGTGTATATCTATCATTGATTATATATATATATATATATACGGGAGGACGGGGAGAAATGTGTACGCATACGCGATTTTCTCTCCCTTTACGCCACCGTTACTTACTATATAATATATATATATACTCCACGTGTGTATGAGTGTGTGTGTGTGTGTGTGTATAATATGTATATACGCAACAAGACCCTTTATTACAGTTTAAGGAAGCGAACCTCTTCTCCGCGTTTCGTTCCGGTGGTGTTTATCCCCAGCGCGAAAGAAAACCCATTACACACCAATATATCGGGAGGAGTAACGTTCGAGAGACACACATCTCGCACGCACACCGTGGCCTCTGCATCACGACCAATTTCCCAAGGCGACAAGGCGACCCCTCCCTCCGTGGCTTCCCTCCCCCCCCTTACAGTCACCCGTCCGCTCATAATTTATTTACAACAACCACACTGCAGTCGTTATATTATTATTATATATACTACGTAAGCGTAGGAAGGCGATCCCGACGGAGACGCGAATACATTATTATAATGGTAACTCACGAGATTACGGGAACAAACAGACTGTCACACACAGTACATATAGATCGGCAGCAAGTCCGGATTCAGGTACAAATGAAGGACCCGCTTGTCCCCGGACCGTCGAAAAGGACGACAAAGAAACTGCAGGACACTAATCGAGGAACAGAATGCGGTCTTGGTAAACAGTTTCTAAGCTCCTAGAAATCCAAATGATTGGGAAATTCGGAACAGGAGAGCGTTTTGTGAACGTAACTCCTTAGCTTTTCCAAGACGACGCGCGTGTAATTTCAGTAGGCACGACTTGAGAACGAGGATTTTCGCTACCTAGCGATAAACTACGAGCTTACCCGCTGCGGCAATAATTTTGATGATGGGACCAAATAAAACGTATCGAGAAATAAAATATAATATGTGTTTCGTTACGTCATCTCAATACATATTATGATGACACGTCTGACTCATGAAACATTCTCAGAAGTTTCAGTCCAAAACTCGATAATCATCTGAATAGTGTGCGAAGGTTTTTCAGTTTGAATTCTTAGTATAAAAAAACGCAATCGTTACACTTAATTGCACTTACGATTACAATATATTAAATGATTTGCTAAATAGAACATTGTAGTTTCAAAGATATTATAGTATTTGTTGAGATTGCTCAACATTTAAAACAGTTAAATATTCGAGAAAAAAATACAATAGATACGTTTAATTTTTCTCTATTAATCTACTTAAAAACGAAAAATTACTAATAAAACTCGTTTCATTTCTATAATATTATTACATCACAATATGTAAAATCGAAAAAGTTTCCATGTAGAATATTATTAATAGTTAGTGAAGTGTCTTTATGACCCCCTCTGAATCCCCCCCCCTTAGCCTTCGAGCCAACGTTTGTAATATCGAAGAGATAAAATTCATTAGTATAACTCTGAAGCTTCCTCATTAAGCGTGTAACCTAACCTAAACCTAACCTAACCTCGAGCCCGGTTATAATATTAGATAATACATCAGATTGTAAACTTAGGTAATAAATAATTATTAAAACAGTTAATAATTCGATTTACGCGCCGCCGTGAACTCTTCGACACGCGTCACAATAGCCGCACTTGACGACGACGTGGGCACCCACCACCGGTCGGTCACGATGACCATTATAAAAAAAAAAATAATGCCAATAAACTCGTGACCGGTTTGTAATAGATTGCGCACATTAATGCAAGGTACAATATTTTGACTGCTATAATACGATTATAGCAGTGCATCCGGACGACAATGGAGTCACGATTTTGTCAATAAAAAAAAAAAAAAAAAACGGCCTACTATACATATTTTTTTTCGCAATTAAATATTGTTCGAATTCGATAAAGGTTCCGTATTGTGAAATTCAAATAAGCTCCGAATAATTATTTTACGACGGCTGGCGGCGGCGGCGCTTTTGACAGTTTTTGTATCATGAAAAACCGAGTGTACTCAGATGGGGAAGGGAGGAGAGGGGAGGGGAGGGATAGACGGCGACGGACGTAATTAGTTTGCGCTCCGAGGGTGCCCGGAGTCTTTTTAAAATATATATACGCATCACAGACACGCAGAGGGATGGTGAAGAATTCATTATAGAGAATATCACACACCACCACCCCTGGACCGAAAACATCGTAATCCCGTTTCTCTCCCCTCCAGCAACGCCCCCGCGTCGGTAGGTAAGTCTGTCCGCAAATTTAATCTCCCGGTTTGGTTTTGCACACAAACGAGGGCTGCAAGTATTTTGTGTGTTTGTCTTGCACGCGGAATTTCGAGATGCGTTTCCCAAAACGGAATTTCGGAACAGCTCTGCGCACGGCACGTGAACATCAAACGCGATAAAAGCGCAGTGTTCATATTAAAGCGAAACCCCACGGCGGCGGGCGGGGAGAGAAAAAAAAGGAAAAATAACCCGCGACTTTTCTTACAATATAATACATACATTACAGGGGCGTAGGTATATATTTTGAATGGGAGGGGTTCAAAAGTAAAATTTTTCACTGAAAGTATGAACGGCGGTACCGAACAAGAATTTTGAAAACATTATGCAATTTTGAAAATTACGTTGATTAAATACACGTAATATTTTTCGAAATCCTAATAGTTTTTTCCTAGCCATGAGGAAAAATTAGCGAAAATTCGAAAAAATCATCATGCAATAAAAAATGTTTTTTCCTAATTCAATTTTTGGTATTATTTATTCTATAGGCACTCCAAAAATGAAGGCGCAAAAAAAAAAATTTCGAAAAATTTGAAAACAACTTGTTTTTATACAATTTTTTTTTTTCAAATGCAAACTGAAATTCCTACATAGAATTCGGTAAAATACAGGAGGATACAAAAAGAGTAGCCGACATATATTTACAAGCTATCTTTTATACATATAGGTTCCTATTGAACAATTTAAGACACGGAAAAAAGTGAAGCAAGTGATTATTATAATATATAGAACAAAATACTATTTACAATTGAATCTTTGATGTTTGATACAAAAATTAGAATTTAAAATACGTTTTTATAAACGAAAAACGTGTTATTAATATTTTATAAACGTGCACATTTTATCTCGTGAAAATAGTCAATTTTTTCAATTAAGATAATATTAATGGGAGGGGTTTGAACCCCCAAAACCTCCCCCTTACACCTTTGTATATATATATATATATCTGATATATTCCCAAATCCCCAGCGAACATACACGCGTGTAAAATGATATTGTTTCGACACACGACATAACCTCTTCGAAGAAATACTCTTAGACAGTGATGTTTATATAGTTGGTGTGGTAGTTAACGTGAATGACTCGGTGAGGTTTCACGCCGAGGTCCGTTTTTATTTATTTCACACACGGTAAGTGTGGTATACGTGGTATATACCGGAGAAATCCGGGCAGATAGAGTTCCACACGGTATATATATATATATATGATAATAATTATTATCACACACACACACACGTACACAAGACGATAGTCAAATTACCAATTACACGAACTATTACACGAACAGATTGAAATAACACCTTAAGCTCTATCACAAACACCGTATATTTTATTATTATGACTTTGCATATCGACCACATACATAATATGCATATAAACAGGAGAATATTTCATGATAACAAACTACCTTAATCCCAAAAATTATAACACCAAAGACAATTACTAATAATTACAATGTCATATATTACCTGACCTCATTGTTCACTTTTGAAATAAAAACAAGTCAATTTATTTAACACGGTTTTTCCGATTCAGTTTTCAAAAACATATATTATTAATATTCTATTAAAGCCTTTCATTGTGCGAGTATTATAGGTAAGCCGAAAATTTAAACAATAACCCCGAACAATGTATGCCCATCAATTAATCATCACAATCAAGGCCGTAGCGTAGCTGATGGTGTACGCATTTTAATTTTACGAAATTCATAATCACCGCGGTATTCCAGACACATGTTTTCTTGGGACAATGCGTGTTTTGAAAAATACAAATATGCCCGAGTTTTTTTCACATACCTGGAAAAAAAAAAAAAAAATCATAATTAATCAAAAATATTATTCACGTTAGTAGTAGCGGGTTTTAAAATGCTACGGATACATCATTATGAACACAATAAATTTAGGGAATCAAAAGTAATTTCCTCTATTCCATTCATCTCTCACCGGCATCAACGATAGTAACAACAAAAAACTGTTTAAACATTTGTTTATTGTGCATTTTGTTCAAATATAATTATAATGAAATATAATGTACGAAACACGAGAGAATATTTCTTAAATTACAAGACGGTATTAATTTTTAAATTGCACAAACATAATACATAAATTATAGTAAAATCATTATTATTTGGCGACTGGAGTTATATTGACAAATATTAAATGTACCAATTTTGATAATATATACTAATAAAACTAAAAAATATTATGATATACGTATATTTATGTATTAATCGTAGAAATTATTTAAGCTATTGTCCTAATTATTTGCATAAAATATTAATTTTTTTACAACAAGATTACAGTACTTGTACATCGTTCATTTGTTTGTAAGTAAACTTCAACCGTCAAAATATTTATGAGCCCGGATTTCCGAAAACACTTTGTTATTATTATAAAAATGTTCAAGTCTCTTCAACTAAGAAATAAATATATATATATTTATATTAATTACAACGTTTTTAATTATTTCTCCTATCTCCTCCTGCATAAGACCAAAAACCGAAGATGGAATCTACATCAAGCCCAACACACTAAAATGGTGATAGATTAATTTACACGCGATGATCCAGGTTTTTTCTATAACGCATTCGTACTTAACACTATTTTTATTTCTAAAAAAAAAAAAAAACCGCTTCGGGGGCTATAAACAATAAACACTCAAATGCGAAATAGCGAGTTACTGATGGCGCACAAAATGAAAAAAGGAAAATGCGATCGAATGATATTTTTCCTTACGAACACGCTCCCCCCCCTCCCCCCGTTCCGATAACCACCATTCTCATTATTATTCGAAAACGGTATTATCGTTCTCAAGGGTTCGATTCGGTTTAGGTTTTTTGAACACGTATTTTTCACGCAAAAGAAATGAATAAATTCGTTTGTCGGCTGTTTTTTTTTTTTTTTTTTTTATTGTTGCCGTCGAAAGAGTGGGAAGTTCACTATTTCCGTTCGGTAAAATCATCAAAACGCGTTTCATCCGGGTGGTATCGCATACGTAACGATGCAAAAAAAAAAAAAAAAAACCGTCGCACACTATTTCGAAAGTCAACACTCGCAACATAATATATAACAAGATAAACACGATTTTTTCATTCAATCAGAGAAGATAACGTTTTTAAAAAACAAAACGGTGTAAAAATACATATATATATTATACGACAAGATAAAATAGAACAATTATTATTTGAATAATATTCATCATTATCAATATAGAGCCGTGATTTAAATGGAAAAAAAGAAAAAATGCTTTTGATCGCAATAATACCGTTAAAAATGTCTAAAAAAAATTCAATAAATATGCACAGAAATTTAGTAAAAAAATAACCTGAAAATACCGAGAAAAGAATGCTCTAAAAATGGAAAAAAAAAAGTGAAAAATGTAAAATAAAAGTCCCAATTTCAAACCTAACCTAACCTAACCCGAATTCAAGAAAATTAATACTCTTCGCCAGTCGTGTAAAATATAATATGCTTTATGCTCTAACAAAAGAGGTTCCCAAACTTTTTATGGTACGACCCATTTCGGGAATTTTTTTAATTTTGTCGACCCACAACAATAATCACAACACATGTCTTTTTTTTTTTTTTGCTTTTTGGCTTGTAGAATGACAAAAATAAAAAAAAGACAATGGACAAAAAACAAACATTTTGTATTAAAATTTTTATAATTTGTAAATAACCTCTAATTGTTCATTAAATTGTTACAAACTTATGTAATTAATATTTAAAATTATATAGGAATACGTGTTAATGAACTTAAAAAAAAAAAAAAAAAAAAAAAAATTGTGTGTATAAAAAGTTATACATACTTTGCGCCATGGGTATTTTTCGCTTGAAAAAATATATTCTTTCACAAATATTTTTCAAAATTTCAATATTTACGTTTCCATAAAGTTTTAATTGTATTTTTGTCAAATTAAAGGTAGCTTTTCTTGAATTTTGCTGCAAAAGTATTGAGAATTTTAAATAAAAATTGACTACCCTAAAAAAATGCCATCTACATGCAAATTTTGTTTAATAAAAAGTTGCTGGTCGAAACTTTAGGCAAATATTTCTAAACGAAAGAGTGTTGAAAGAAAAAAATAATAAACACCGTTGGAAAAAAACTTGCTTCTTCACTCCACTCAGAATTCAAAATTTACATTGCGACCCACAAAAAATTTAACAGCGACCCACAGTTAGGGAACCTCTGCTCTGACACGTCGCAGATTTAGAATATGTTTCGTGTTTAACAAAACCGTTTCTACATTTATTTACAGTCGCATATTATTATGTTAGCAGACAGAAGATACTAAATGATATACACCCGCAGATAACGATTCTACGTGCAAGTCAAGTTTTACTGGGGTGAAACGTTTATCCCGCGGGCCAGTGATGGTGACGGGTTTAGTAAAAGGAGACATAT
The DNA here is from genome assembly GCA_025469315.1 of Stegophylla sp. TES_Ste_2020. Taxonomy (NCBI): domain Eukaryota; kingdom Metazoa; phylum Arthropoda; class Insecta; order Hemiptera; family Aphididae; genus Stegophylla; species Stegophylla sp. TES_Ste_2020. The sequence goes on from JAIPRM010002612.1 coordinate 25,951, forward strand.
AATATATTGTCTGTGGCGTTAAAAAAATATTTTAAACGGCTGCTTGATAACATTGTTATTGACCGAACCACCGACTGCGCCAAGGTATGTGCGTGCGTGTGGGTGAAACACACGTCCTACGTACGACCCTACGTTCTCCTTTACCCCGGAGTCAGATTCGCTCTTAATTGACAGCGCGTAAGCTACACACACACACACACACACACACACCTAAGTACGACGTGGTCCGTAGAAATCCCTTTTCCAAAAATTTATACAGAGTGATTACGAGGAGAGAATTCCTAGTGACCGCCGAGAGATTGGCCGCTGGATGTGGCGTACGGGGGGGGGGGGGAGTGCGAATTCTTCAGTCCGCAAAACGCGTAAACGACGACGACAACAACAACAATATACGGCGTGGAGGAGGCGTTTAAAGCAAACGTGTCGGAGGGACGGACGTGGTACGTGACAGGGACAGCGCCGTGAGCTACTGCGGGGCTTTGGACACTGACCTGACCGTCTTCGTCGCGGTGGCGAGGTGTACGCGGGGCGAATTAGTGCAGGGGTTCGCCGCCACGTTAAGGTCACCGCGGACAGACGTGCTCGGAACACCGGAGAAGGGATCTAACGCCGACCGCGGAGCCTCGACCCTTCCGCCGTTGCCGCCGCCGCGCGTCGTCATCGTTTCGGCCGGAGGAAAAAGAGTGATCCGCGTCCGTGACGGGGGTGCGAGGGTCTTCTGTCGCGCGCGCTCACACAAAAGGGATTCGCCGCGAGTTTTTGCGCTCGAAGAAACGGGACGTGAAAATCAATAAGACACGCGAAATAGACAAACCACCTCCCCCCCCCAAAAAAAGTGCACCGCCAGTTTTTCGCCGTCGCGCGTCATTTTTCAACCGAACGTTATTTATAAAATACACCTATCTCGTGAAGCGTATTGTACCACCCCGCGAGGATCGACGTACCGCGAAATAGGGTTCAGTGAATCGCATTCGATGAAAAAAAAAAAAAAAAGCTACAGGTGAATTGCAACATTCCAATTATATAATTTGATTTCGAGTATAAATTGTGAAACAAAATTAATAATTAATTACAGATCGTATTTAGGGTCGGATTCACTTAAACAGAGTCTGCTGCCAAATCGACAGAAATAACCATTCTTTTCATCTGGTGATGAAAACATTTACAAAAAAAAAATCAGCGATTCTTGTTAGGTATCTTTCCAGAGTGGATTTTTACACACAAAACGAGAATTGTTTTGGATTTAAATGCACTTTCCAAGTGAGAGAGTGCAACATGAGCTTACGAAACACAAAAGCATTGAGAGTCCTACGAAAGGAGAAGAGTGATCGTAACTACTGAGTGAAGTGTATAGTTCAATATTAATTTTAAAAATATGATCATAATTTATTGTTTTAGGATCTTTCGGAGAGTTAGATTTTTTTTCCTATGCCTCTTTTAAAGAATATTTTTTCCCCGAATTTTCTTTCCGGCATTCGAACAACAACAGAAACGAGATCCGACTATTTTTTATGGATATGTGAGGCAATTTTCATCTGACGCCCAGGAAATATTATCTGAAAGACTTTCACGAGGCTAACGGAAACCACTAACCGAGTGACTGTCATCGTCGCAGAAAGAATATCACCCCGATATTCTGCAAAGCTTTGCGCTGTATACACAGTGCGTACATTATACAATAATACCACAGTATTACTAGTATTCATACAGAGTATTCCTATTGCGATAACTGCTGAAATAATAAATACAAGTCAAATAACACTCCACGGTAAAGTAAAGGAAGTAGGGAATAAGACTCGGGGCCATAAGGACTACAATCGCTTTAAAGTTCAACTGAATTTATTGTTTTGATAAAAATAAATATACATATATATATATATTTTTATTTTACTATTAAATAAAGAATAATAGCCATTTTATAGAGTTTATTCTTCTTAACATTTGATTAACGTGTCAAAATTGTATTCCCATTAATCGCAAGAAGTTTCATAATTTCATCGTTTATGGGCATAAATAATAAATAGACACACGGTTAAATATCTGAAATCGATTTTATCGTAATTCAAAGTTTTTGGACAGCACACACTTAAGTGCATATTTATTATTTATACGTTATTGGAAAAATAGTTGCATCAGATATTTGTAGAATTTCCTGTGTATGAAATTACGGGCTCAGATTATAACTACATATAATATAGTAACAGACTCGTTATCGACGCTTGAAGTTATATGTAATCACCGACAATCGAATAAAAATAAACTCCAATGAATTAATACGTAATATTTTGTGTGTTCACAAGTGAAAATATTCCGAATGTAATCCCAACTCTTCTTTATTTTTCAATTACAAACAACAACTGTAAATTGCGATATTTCATATACATATTTTGTAACCTTGGAAAATCTAAATTTTCAATAATAATTAATCCTTTTTTCTTTTTTTTTTTTTTTACCATTCAACCACGAGATTATTGTTTCATCGCCAGGCGTCAATTTAAAAAACAAACAATAAAATTACTAAACCTATACAAAAAATAAAACTCGCGATAAAACCAAACATTAATTATTAAATAATAACTTCAACGATAACGCTTATAGTTGAAACGGTCTATAGAAAAAAATGAAAATCGTAATCTATTAAAAAAAAATTTTTCTATCACTTTAACGCGATTCGTCAATATGTTTGTTATGGGTTTTCATACACATACACACACAAAGTATTTTTTTCTTCTTCTTCTTCTTCTTTGTTGTACGCAACAACAAAAGAAGAACGCGTTTCAAAGAAAATTACACGCTTCGATTGGATACAATGAGTAATGGACACGACGACGACGCGACAGCGACAACGGAGTCGGCCCGAGGGAATATAGAATATCACAACCTGTAAAAGTTTGGTCAATAAATACCAAATACCGTGTCGTTTTGACAAACATTTACGTGCAGTGTGTATTGAACGCGGCGGCGTAAGTTTAAACTGTCTCGAGGCAAAAATGAAAATGACTTGCTATAAAAACGTTACTATTTTTTTTTTTTTAAAACAATGAAGTCATCATCATAGTATACACAATGATACGTTGAAATACTAATTATTATTCCTCTACTTCATAGTGCCTACTACTAAATTACAACCACTTAAAATTCGTTTAGCGAGTAGTATAGTAACAGTTGTACACACGTGTAATATAATAATAATTATTACGTTATGAATGTGAAAAATTAGTGGGCTATAAAAATACGAAAATTACCACTCCTCGTTCACCCCTCCCCCACCCGCCGTAACGATATTTTAAGTATATTATACTAAATCAGACAACCGACATAATAAAAATAATATTATGACGTTACTACTTAACTCGACAATAATATCAAAGTCGTAGAAATATGTGAAAACACACGATATTATATAGATACGGGTGTCATACCATGCAATTTGTACTTATTCAAATAAAAAGCCGGACATACTTCGCACGACGAGTGTTTTTCGCACGTCGGGTGGGATTCTCTTGACGGGTGTATTGAATTTTAATGAAACGATTTTGAACGAAGATAGTTAAATGAGAAAAAATAATGTTAGAAGTATGTCCAAAATTTTTTTTTCACATTTCCAAAATTTTCTTGCGCCAAAATCTTTCTCGTATTATTTTCTATCTATGTTTAAATTTTCATTATAGTTCGGATCAAAAAATAATAGTTTCCGAGTCGTGTTTTT